>JBBPBX010007555.1:0-14054 GCA_038048925.1 Garcialebias charrua | reverse complement strand
TATATGTATATATATATAAATGTATATATATATATATATATATATATATATATATATCCACATTATTCCTACGTCCCATGACGCTTTGCGCGAAATGTGCACACGACTTCCGGTTGACCGGAAACACCGTTTGTTTACATGCGAGTAATACAGTTGAAGACAGTCCAAACTTTGTTGTTTTAGTTCATTAAAAATGTGGGAACACCACTCGTTTTGTTAAAAGAGGAGGGACAAATAAAAAGAAATAACAGATGTGACCTGATCGCGCTGACATAATTTAAAAATACATAAATAGCGAACGCGTTTGCTCCGGCCTCTCGGCTAAGGTTTGTTAGCTGCTATCTCGGCTAAAAATACCGGTCGCATCTGAGATCTATCGTTTTAAGACAGTAAATCATCCAAAACTCTCATTAATATCCCTCCCCGAATAAAAAGAAATAACAGATGTGACCTGATCGCGCTGACATAATTTAAAAATACATAAATAGCGAACGCGTTTGCTCCGGCCTCTCGGCTAAGGTTTGTTAGCAGCTATCTCGGCTAAAAGTACCTGTCGCGTCTGAGATCTATCGTTTTAAGACAGTAAATCTTCCAAAACTCTCATTAATAAACCCTCCCCGAATAAAAAGATGTTACCTGATCGCGCAGACATAATTTAAAACTACATAAATAGCGAACGCGTTTGCTCCGGCCTCTCGGCTAAGGTTTATTAGCAGCTATCTCGGCTAAAAATACCGGTCGCGCCTGACATATATCATTTTAAGACAGTAAATCATCCAAAACTCTCATTAATAAACCCTCCCTGAATAAAAAGAAATTACAGATGTTACCTGATCGCGCAGACACAGCCATAGAGAAGGATGCAGGAACACTCTTTCTTTGTTTTGGGTCCGTGTTGAAAACACTGTTGTTTTAGCCAAAGATTTAGCTTGGTCCGGTTGTTGGTGCAGCCGCGAACAGCACAGCAGGTACCTGAACCCCGGTAGGACATTTCAGTAAACGTTCCGTTTAAACAAAAGCTGTGTTTGCTCCGATAAAATGAATGAAAATAACTTTCAAAAACACCCGCGATCCATACTCCGCCTATGGAATACAGGCACTTCCGGTGTCGGACAGGAAGTACAATGCACATTCGCTTCTACAGTGACACCCTCAAGAATATTGTGGATACACACACACACACACACACACACGCACACACACACACACACACAGGTTTGTTTTTCTATCTTTGTGGGGCCATTGCATTGACTTCCATTCATTTTTCATTCATCTCTATAACCTAACCTTGACCTTTACCCTAAAACCTAACCATTACCAATGCATACCTAACCCTAACCTTAACACATCCTCAATTCACACCTTAGTCCTAACCCCTAACCCACCAACGGGACTTCTTCTTATGGGGCCCGGGCTTTGGGCCCCATAAGAACTAGTTGGGCCTCACAATTTGGTAAAACTCAGAAAACTGGGCCTTACAACGTAGCATAAACAAGGACACACACACACACACACACACACACACACAGTATAAATACTAAAATAAATTACAACTTACTACATGTACTACAAAGTACTATTCCTACCATGGGCAGACTGAGAATGGAAACCCCTGTGGTTTTACATTCAAGCCAAATACTCTTAATTACCAGTAGATGAAAGCAGTATAATGGTGGCACACAGTTTCACAGTTTTTTATTGTTTTTTATTAATTCTCTGGTTATTCACAAGCACAAAAATAGCTGCCGCAGCTTGCTGTAGTACAGGGCTATTCAACTGGCTGCCCTTGGGCCACTTCTGGCCCGCCGACGACTTCAGTTCGGTCCACCAATAAGTTAATTAAAAATATATTTATTAATAATTTTTTGGGGTGGTGGGGGGTTGTGTTCTGTTCATTACATTTATGATTCAATGCAATAAAACAAACAAATTTAAAAGGTAACAGATCATTGTAAAACTTGGTTTATTTATGTAATGACTTTAATTATTGGATGCCTGGCCCTTGAGCTGCTGGCTTTCAGAAACTGTGACACCCTGAACAGTTTTGTTGAATAGCCCCCCTGCTGTAGCACTTTTAGCTGAATTATTATAATATTCCGGTCAGAATTATGTGAAACTGGTGGCACTTAATTAATAAACAGTTTTAGCATGAAACAATGTAAACTGTGTGGTTTGAGTTGCGATCCACTTTCACTGAGCAGTTAGGTCACCAATCCAAAAACTATCTACAACACTAATTGTTTGGACTCTTCTCAAAGAACTCCATTTGAAAGGTTTTGAATCATTGCTTTAACAAATCAACACTCTGAAGTTGTCTGGGAGGTGGAGTAAGTCGCCAAAGTTACGGTAAGTGATCCCAGGGTCATTCTGTACTGCTTTTATATAGTTTTACTTAGAAACCTCACTTTTACTTTTCATTCTGTTCTAAGAAAGAATACAATGAATTAAAAAAAACAACCACACATGTCAAAATGTGCTAACTGAATCCATCTGACAGGTCCAGTTCAGAGATGAATCAACTAATACATTGATTTTCTGCCAAACGAGGTGTCTGTTTCGCATTGTTTTTGTTTTTATAATAGCTGTAATATTTCAAGACATCTGTCCTTTATTACTCAAACACAAATAAGATATTTTACAAGATTTTTCATGCACTGTCATCTGGGCCAAGTTGTTTTACAGTTAGAAAGGAGATGTACGGTAAGTCCAATGAGTCATTCACAACTCAACGTTCTCAGAGTGATGGTAAAAAGGTTTTCAGTGGACCATCTGGTGCTCTTTGTGAGTGAGAAAGTGGCCTTTGTTTCTGGGCATCAGCGAATTTCAGGCATAGTTTGACTTTTTCACCTCTGATGTTTAGTATATTCAAAATGAATGTTTGTGTTGTTAAAATGCCGTCATATTTGATTACTTTTCTGGTGCACTCCCTTTAGGTGTCTTCACAAAAGATACATTTAAATAAAAAATTCTAGAGAATATGTATTATCTGTGAAAATGCAGTGTGAATGCTTATTGCAGAAGAACTTGCTAAAAAACAGCTGACAGCTAAAAAGAAAGCATGCTGAAATGTAGTTGAAATGGAAGCACAAGCCTAATTTAGCAGAAAAAAGCAGAAAGAACACGTTTGCTGAATTAGGTATAAATTTACAGGTCACTCTTGTAAATGAGTCCTTGAGGCTCAATGAAATTAACTTTTACAAATAAAGGTTGAATGAAAAAGAGCAGAAATGAAAAGAAATGTTGAGAAATTAGCTAAAAAGAACTGCTGAAATAAAAAAAGCTGCTGAAAAGTAGCTTAAAAGACAGAAAGAAGCTTAAACTATACCAGAAAGAAATGGAACAAGCTGAAATGAGCTGAAAAAGTGGAATTAACTGAAAACGCTAAATTCAGCACAAAACATCTAAATAGTAGCTTAAATAGCAGAAAAAGCTGAAACTAGCAGAAGATGAAAGGAGCATAAATAGCTGAAATTAGGGAGAAAGAAGTTAATTAGGCTGAAAGTAGCAGAAATGTAACTGATNTATATATATTTTTTTTTTTTTTAACAAAGTATCAAAAAACTAGCAAAACATTATAAGGTATATGTATAAAATCAAAGACAGGAACAAATCTGCATTGGTTTTTGCCAGGATTCCAACAGATTCTGATCTATGGAAAATCCTTATAGCTGAGCGAGCGAAAATAATATTGCCAGAGATTTATTTAGAGGTCATATTCAAGAAGGTGTTGAATGCACATTTATGATAATTTTGTATTAATCAAATAAATTCACACTCATTTACATTTTTGCTTTGTAAATTATTTAACCAAAACCAGTGCTTGGAGTTTTACTTTATCCGGCGAAGTGCAGAAAAGAGCTCAAAGAAGAGCGTCTGTGTATTATTTCAATGATGTGTGCATGATCATCTGCAGCTGGCAGATTTATGTCTCATTTTAAAGTTCAGTTGATTCTGGCAATTTGGCTTTTATCTAATTTAATGTAACGCTGGTTTACTAGTACCGCCCAAAAGACAATGTTCCTGTTAAGCTATACTGTCTGCATGTTCTTTTGTGGTCCTTATTATATGATGTAGCAGTTCACCAGCAAGTCATGTACCCATCACTCATCAACAGATATCCATTATTAGTCCATTCATTCCAGAAAGTGCACTCACAGTTGGAAGTCCTTTAGCAAATAATTTCAAACTTTATAATAATTTTGGCAAACAGGAATATTTTATAGCCTTCATCCAGTAACTTTTTGTAGCTCTTTTTTTTAAAGAGAAATACTGAAAGAAAACTGTGCTTTCTTTTCAGAGTGCAGCTGCCGCCCCCAGTCCAGTAATGGGCAACATGCCACCCAATGATGGCATGCCGGGAGGACCCATGCCCCCTGGCTTCTTTCAAGTAAGACCCTTCCTTAAAACGTCATCTTCTTCAACGCACTGCCACCATCACAACTTGACCTTTCCTCTCACTTAGCCTAAACCCATCCTTCTTTCTCCTCCTCATTTTTTGGCCTCTTTAGCTATCCTAATCCTGTCCAGATGTGTTTCCTTCTCTGTCTCTGTCCCATATGTCCATGAGTTGTGTGGTTGTTAACCCCTGCTGCTCTCTCTGATGCTTCTTTGCACAACAAATTTGCACTCATGGTAGTTTTTCCAAAAATAAAACATGTAGTTGGCATTAGTTTTGGGAGAAGGAGAGGAAGCTGTTTACTCCAGTTTGGCTCACTTGTTAATTTTTGTTACCACTGTTCACTAGATGCTGTTTGAAGAGCTGGCAAGTAAGCCTTACATGATGCTCATTAAACTAGCAACATCTGAAAACCTGTGTCTTGAAGCTAGTCGTACATGCAAAGATGTTTACAAAATTTCTGAAGGAAAAAGAAAGAATCAAATATTGATTTCCCCTAGAATGGCCTTTTTTTATTAATCCAAAGTAAAGTCACTTTTTTTCTCCTCAGTTTGAGTGCGAGGACTGGTTACAGATTGTGAAAGTTTGCATGGATGGTGGTAAATTCCTGCAGAAGTTTTATTGGTCTGGGTGAAAGAAGCCTAAAGCCTTTAGACAAAATTTTCAGTAGCATGTTTCTTCAATGCTTGTACCAAGGCGTTTATAAATTAATTCTCCTCTTTGTCTTCTATACAAAATCAACTGATAGATTTTTAAAAAGTACACATTTTTTTAAAATAACAAAACAGCCTGTTTGAATGTGTCTAACTATTAGAAACCAATCACTGATTCACTACAGTATATGGCTTGCTTGAATTTTAGTGGTCATTGTTTTTCCCGTTTTGTGTGTAATGTAGCTAAATATAAAAATAAGTGTTTTTTTTGTTTGTTTGTTTGGTTTATAACAGACACAAGGAAAAACTTTTTTGTTAAAAAGGCTATCTATATTATACTGTAAGTGTACATTTGTGTTTAAGTTTTAAAGTTTAAGAAAAAGCACTGTGTTTGTGCAGTTCATCCTATAAAGGTATCACTATGTGTGTACAAAGTATAAAATTTAGGGTCATAGTTTCGTTCAGTTTAACTGATTTAACATTAAAGGTGCAGTCTGTAAGTTTCTGTAGAACGCAGGACTTAGAAAATTTTTCTTTTTTTTTCTTCTTTTTTTTCATTTATAGATGGCCTCCCTTCTCACCTTACAGCCATCCTCTCACACCAATATAATTTTTTTTTTAGAGAGAGAAAGGAAAGACAGAAAGTAAGACAACAAAACAACAATTATCCACAAAAAGAGCACAAGGCAAACACACCCATCCTTCGTCCGCAATCCTGCAAAGCACATGACAGAACACAGCAACGAAACATACATGCATAAAGACTAATAATATTCATGACCTTGCAGTAGATTTCCATAAGTAAACATACCTTATGAACTTAGAAAAATTTTCAACAGGGAAAGCATTCTGGTCCCTCCCCCTCAGAGCCATATATGGCTCTGCTCCCCCTTGCTCTCGCTGAAATTCGGCTCAGCCTCCTTAGCTCCGCCTCTACTGCATGTCCTGCCGCAGCCGCTGCCATATTCTGTGTTTATATGTTAATAAAACATTCTAAAAAATAAAATAAAAACATGGAGCGCTGGTCCAGCACACCAGAACACCAGGAAATCTGCAGAGCCTCGCGCAGCCACGTTGAACCCGAGTTTAATTCGCTCGTGACAAATTCATTCATTTCCTCATTGTTCAGTCATGGAGTCAGCGGAGGAGGAAGCGATCACTTGACTTTTGGCAAAAAAACAAAAGAAAAGTCCAGATCAGGGATGAAGAAGGGGAATTTAATACATTTGTGTCACATACAAAACAGTTCTGCATCGCTTTGCAATCCTTTGAACGAGAACGTGCGCGGCCGCTGGGGCTGGGACAGGCGGGGGCGTGGGTTAGGAGCGTGAGAAGTGAGAAGCTCTGTTTTTATTGGCTGGTTAAAAACTCTGTTTTTATTGGCTGGTTAACGGCGGGTCACTGTGGGTTTTTAGAAATGCTTTTAGTAACACCTGGAGAAGCAAGGGGACTATAGTTTTTTCAAAGATTACTTTGTCTAACATCATCTGTCAGGAGATAGTGACAGAGTGAAGAAATATGTTAAAAATATATTTTTAGAAAACTTACAGACTGCACCTTTAAGGACAATATATTTCAAACACATTTATTCACTTTACGAGTGTGATAATACTGCATTTGCTGTGATGCATCACCCTGCAACCCCGAAACGAGGAGAGGCTCAAGACAATGGATGGATGGATAATGCATCGGTCTTCCTAACAAGATGTCACAAATCTTGTTTCAGAGTTAGTTGTGTAGTGATATAGGCCTTTGTCTTGACCTTCAAGTACACCTCTCCACATCTCTCTGAAACTCTAAGGGTTACACCTTCTTGAAGCCCTCAAGGAGACAGATGGACACTTATATATTTTTACAATTATTATGAATTAATGGACACTAATTAATCAGATTGAACTTTCTCTTTAATGTGTGTTAATTCAGAATTGATCTACAGTATATTTTTGTCATTATTAATGATGATCTGTTACTTTCATGAGCTATGACCTTCTGCTGGTTTTATTTCTGCAAAATAAGCAGACTCTGTCGCTAAGGCAGAAGTCAGGGTAAGAGCTGTTCTCTCCCTTCTCTTGTGTTGTCTATGAAGTTAGCCATAACATTTTTCTGTGCTCACAAGCAGGCCACCTGGCTGTTTATGTAAACAGTTTTCCTGCTGTCCGTCAAGAGTCTTTTCTGCCTATGGGATCATACTTCCATCTTTTATTTTGTTAACCAGCCTGTAGCCGTATGAGGAGGTGGGGAGACCCCACCTCCCCCATATAATGGGCACTTCCTATTTGGAAGTTAGTTTTTGGAGGAGAACTACTTGCAACTGTTTCTCTTCCCTGGGAAAGCTGGAGTCGGCCCGGTCATATGTCAACGACCCACGTCTCCGCTAGGATCATAGCAAAGCCTTACTGTGATCCTGTCACACTTCTGGAAGAATTTGTTTTCTAAAGTTTTATTTTGAAAGTCAGCCTGTGCGCTCGACCGTTGGTCCCTGCCGAGGGAGGCGAGTTCCTCGTATCGTGAATCAGCACACTCACGCTGAAGTCCAACTGGACGGCCACTGGACAAACCCATCCACGTGTGTGTCCACAAACTTCTCCACTCTTGTCTCCAAGAGACGAACCTCCAACAGGTAAAGAGCCGTGGTGTGTTTGAACGTGCGGGAGCCCAGCCAGTCTGCTCGTGTGGGGGAAGCGGTGTCACCCAGTCTGGTTCAAAGTAAACAACTTTAGCTTAACTTAGCTCCAGAACTCCTTCCTCCTATTTCTTATTTTTCATAAGCATTTAAACTTTAAGTAATGTGCCAACAGAAAGTTCCAACTGTCTGTTTGTTTTAATTTGAATTCTTGTCAACGTAGTTATTAAATCAGAGCTAATATCGATACAAATGTTTAATGTAAATTCTTGTGATAGTTTCAATAAAAGGTCTATTTTTTGGTAGACCAACATAAATTGAAGTCTAAGCGTGAAATTACATTTCTGGCTAATCACATCGTTAGATTTGTTGATTTATTCTGAAAAAGTTGAGACCCCGTGAACTTGGTGGCAAGTTTGTGCAGATAAAAGTCTGCTCATACCTGCACGTCTAAACTATAGGTAAGTCAGTAAACTGACTAATAACTCCTATATTGTTACATATTGGTGGCCGCGTACTGGTCTTCTGAAAGATTAAATTGATAAGTTGTTTTTGTAGCTTATTTTTGTTACGGTGTTGTTGGCATTAGTTTTGCATCCTGGTTTTGGTCTTATAAGAATAGTTCTGGCTGGTGGAGTGTCCGGGAGTTGCTGATCGTGGCATTGTCTGGATTATTTTGCCGATAGAATTATTTGATATTTCACATTTCAACGTCTGTTTGAAGCTGCTGAGTGATAAATGTTTTGTTTGTTTTTGTGAGACGTTTCATTACGTGTCACGAGGCTGCTTGCATTGTTCATTTTGTGACCGCCGTGTCACCACTGCTTCATCTTATTACATCTGCGGTTTGCTGTTGAAGGTCTGTTTCACATATTTGCTGCTCCATTTTACCTAATCTGTTACAACGTGTTTGCCGAGGTTCGGGAAAACCCACTCCGCTTTGGGCCAGACCGAGGTCCGGTTCCGTTTGACGTAAAGTCTGTTGTTGTACACAGTTAGCGTGCTGCCTCCCCTGGGGGCGTGAGAGTTGGCTTGGATGTGTTGTGCTCGTTAACAGAATTTTCTGCGGTGTAAAAGTCGTTTATTTTGTGAAAGAGAGTCCAGTACTTTGGATCGAGCTATAATGCTAAACGGTACCGGGACAAGATGGCTGCTTAAAACGCTGTGATTGGTCCATTGTGTGTCGCGTTCAATAACGTTGGTTTCTGTAGACTCTGATTGTCAGATTCATTTTTGTACACATTTGTGACGGTTTATCTGTGTTGTTTGAGTTCTATGCACGTAATATCGTCGAAGACTGGCTTAACCGCGGTGTTTTGCGGTATTTATGACTGTTTTAGAACGTTAAAAAGTCCGTTCCTCGCTAGAGTTCAAAAGACCGCAGGTCCGTGAACGCACCGCTCGAACGGCACGTCACTAGTGGGTGGCGTTAGATTTGGAAGACACAATTTCCCATGAACACTTGGGTTTTAGAACTACAGTTCTGTCTTCGCTGTGTTTGGTCGATTACGCTGTATGTGTTGACGCATGCGCAGTGGGTGAAGCCCCGCTCCTCGTCAAATTTCACTTGCTACTTGTCTCAGACGAGTTTCCGTGCTTGTTTGTCCATTACTGTCTTTGAAAAGACTGTTTAATCGCGGTGTTTTTGAGATTTTAGTGGGTGGACAGAGCCGGTTGCTCTGAAAAACTGCCGATCGCCATGTGACCAGGTCACGTGACACCGATTTTGCCGGTTTTATGAGGACCGACCTTATTTCTTTTAAACGCAGTTTAAAGGGTTTCACAGTCAACCGATTTTGCTCACATGATTTCGTTTTGTGAGCCTGGGTTCTAGAGCTTATCACGTTACGCTTTAGATCTGTCTGATTGATGCTTTTCATCCGTGTTGGATGTCTGTGTGGGCTGAAAGCTACGGCTGCGCTCACTGGTGATAACAGCGCCTCTATAGCGGTCAGATAGAGAAATTACAGTCGCTGTGATAAACTCACTTCCAGCGCTGTGACCCCTGCTGGTTACATTAGAAGACGCAGTCTTCCTGTAATGTGTACAGTACATGGTAACTGTTCCTGTTTTAAACGGGAAACATTTTAAGAATATTGTACTCACAGCACACTTTAATTTGATTTTCACATATAATCAAATGTTGATGGCAGGACAGTTACACAGATTTGATACAGACATGTCTGTTGTTGATAAAATTTGACACTTTTATCATTGATTCTGTGCAAAACAAACTGTTTTTATTTTTATTTTAAACTGCAAGTTTAAAATAACACACATGAGGCTTCTTTTGTCTTGGTTTTTCACAAAAAATCTCACAACGACAGCCGTTTTTGTTTGACCTTGTGACAGGTCGACAAATTACTAAACATCACTGACTTATTTCATTTAACATCTTGGATGTTTTCTGAGCAGCTCATACACTGTGCATATTTGCAGGCTGCGATATGAGACCCACTTTACTTGGTTTTTCGCAGAAAATCAGTACACAGATGGACGTTCAAACAGGTGAACCACCTGAGGGGGGCTCCTCTCCTATCTATCCTAGATGGATGGATGGGGGCCTTGGGATTCCTGCCCGTGCTCCCCGCATTTTGGGGGAATCTGCCTCATCGTATGCTAATTACTTAGCTGCTAGGAACGTCCATCAGGATAAGTGGGAAAATCCCCTGTCATTCTACGACAGGCTAATCTCGGTCTACTCCGGGGGCAAAACTATTCCTGGACTAGAGGAAAATATGGAGTTTAAACGTCTTTTCATTATGAATCTTATGCCTTTTCAAATGAAATGTGTTCATTTCAAGGTTGATTGCAAAAAAGATTCCATGGAAGTGATAAGACAATATGCTACGTCAGTTTTTGAGGCCGAAATACAACCTAGGATACCATCAGAGGGTTGTACAGGTCAAAAGGTCACATCCCACTCGCAGGAAGTAGTAGAGGTTCCCTCTCCTTCAAAGTGCGAGAGGTCACAGGTTTTTCATAATAACATACATCAGCATGGTGCTACGAGCTGTAGGAGTTCTGAACCCCCTGCCCCTCAGGTTGAAAACCTTGAGAGGAGCAGAGAACCACACAAGGTAGGTGTTCGCCCTCCAGATGAACCCAGATGGTCCGGATCGAACCAAAAGAGTTCTCTCATGGATCTCACTGTGGGTGAACTTCGAGAGATGTTGATGTCTGGGTACCGTGACCCTTTGAAAAGTGGTCTGTCCCGACATGTGCCCCCGAGAAGCGGCCCTCCTGCCCCTGCCCCGCTCGAGACATGCAATGAGTCACACATGCTCCAGATTATGGAAGCGGCGCCTCCGCGCGAGGACGTGACTGAGGATGTGGTTTGTTTGTCAAATGATTTGAATGTTACAGTGGTTGACCAAGCTGAGACAACGTGTGACGTGGTCCTTGATGATAACACAAACAACGTTGTTCAACCTGACGAAGCGACGCGCAGCACTGCCTTTTGCTACAACTCAGTGCACACAGTTGACATCGACAATGTCAACACTGACATGAATGCTGACGGCAAACAAATTGCTGATGATCAGCGTACTAAAAGTCCAGATGCTGACAGCAAACAAATTGCTGAAAATCCGCATCCTGAAGGTCATGTGGCAGACTGCCATCATGATGCTGACAGCGACGATGATTACACAGACAGAGTCACACGTACACAGAAACGTGTGGAAAAACCTGAACGGTTTCTGTGTAACTTTATAAAAAGGGGGATAGCTAAGAGAGCTTACCTCCCACTCACATTGGAAGGGGTCCTAGAGCAAGAAGCGCTCCTGGTTAGCGGCTCAGACGTGTCTATCATGTCAGCCATACTGTTTGAGGAGCTAAGGACCGCCGCTAACGATGTTGGCAGGCAAATACCCTTTGTGAGAGACACTCATGGTGAGCAACAAGGCCTCGCAAAGACGAGTACAACCCTAATAGCCATGGTTCACATGCAGATTGGCGAGATGTCACTATACCACCCGGTATATGTGTCTGAACTTGACTCACTCAGGGCCCCATTTGTGGTCGGCCAAGATTTTATAAATCGCTTTGAAGCGATTATAAATTATGGAAATCAGACAATGTGGGCCACAGTGAGCAGTCCACTGCCATTCGTGGTACCTCCCCAAGGTCAGGACGCTGACTGTCTAACAACAGGTACCGCTGAGGTCACATGGGATTCCCCAACCGAGACCACAAGCCCGGTAAGTGAACCTTCATATACAGGTGAGACAGAGGAGACTCAACAATTTGACCAGACTCTGGCCCATCACGAGGACCTCCTCTGCGAGCTGACACCTTCAGCACTCCCTGACCACTTCCTACCACAGGTAGATGAAGGTGTGGAGATCCAAGAGTCCCACACCGATGACGCTGTACTGTCCTGTGGGACAGGTAATTCGGCAAACAGCCAAGCGGTCAGTGAAGTCTTGGTTCAAGGACATCTGAGCCCACAAGGTGACAGTCTACAACACTCTGGCAGTCACTTGGACTTCATTGTTACTGATTTTGAGGACCCCTCCTTAAACAAAAAGGGGGCGGACTCACACTTCCTACCACAGGTAGAGGACGGTGTAGAGGTCCAAGGATCACGCACCGAGAACGTTGTGCTGTCCTCTGGGACAGGTAATTCAGTTATCAGCCAAGCGTTCGATGAAACCTTGGTTCAAGAGCGTTTGAATCTAGAACTACTCAGAGATGACATAGTTCTTACAGACTCAAAGAGCACCTCTTCATTCATGAAGTGGAATGACATACATCACAACGACAGAGACACGCCTGCGACGGCGCCGACAGTTGTGACACACCTGCATTACGCAGAAAGAGGTAAACGTACAGAGATACGTTGGCCGAGACCTATAAGGTTCCTGTACAAGGTTCCCCATAAACTGCGCGAACAGCTTAAACTAAACATTGGCATCCTAACTCGTGCCCATGGACGGACGTCCACACCCGTGTGCTTGGTCCCTCATGACCACAGGGGGGTGATGTTAGGCCAGGCCCATGTCAAGGACAAAGATTTCATTAACCCCGCAAACGACAAAGAGCTCGGAAACTCACAGACTTCATGGGAAAAGAAGGTCGTCCAAGCACAGGATAGTAAATAAGCTTAAACAGTTTAAACTATTCTAGTTGCGAAAAGAAACCGTTCCAACTAGAACTTAGAAACGCTAAGCATAAAACCCACAACAAAAACTAACCTTAACAACCGTTTAAATCTGCAGGATTTAATTGACATCGGTTATAAAGCTAAGAACTGTTTTTCTTGTGTGTGACGTGGAATCTGACGACCAGAGTGAGTTTGACGTAGTGAAACGTTGTTTTTTAGTTGCTTAATTGCTACTTTTGTGTTATTGAAGTTGTTATTGTTTTCTGAACACTCCCAGCCAAAAGAGGTTTTGATTGTTGATAAGTTGAAAACTTGAATGGATTTTAACTATGCCAACATGCTGTTCATTTTGTTAAAGATCTCAATCTTTGAAGAGTCATAGTAGATTAATACTACTTAAGGTACTATAATCTACACTGATCTCCCAATCATTTAGGTAGAACCGATGCGATCGTTTCTATTCTAGATCTATTCATTTTGATGAGTCTCGCCATAGACTTCAAAATTTTTAGGGATTACCAAATCTTGCGTCGTTCGTCTAAAAGACAACAGACATTTAGACCAAACTAGTTTCATTTTTTATTTTAGTTTAACCTAAACTAAATAATGAATGGAGGAATAGTTTGAATGAAGAGGCCTTCGTTAAAGAAGCCCTCCCCATTTCTATAGGTATAGATCCCTATATCTGATTTTTACAGCATTGATCCACCCCTTAATTGGTAATTGTAGCTGATCTAATCCATGATAGCTTACATACCAGGTGCATATAGGTAGAGCCTAATGTAAAATCCCAATCATAAGCCCACCTAAAACCACATAATTGCATGACACATTGAACCAGGGTGGCACCGACTGGAAGCCAACCAGCCTGCAACCTTCGATGTGGGGACCTGCTGATCCAACGTTGGTCTTCAACCTTCATCCAAGGCCCGCCTCCTCTGCTTCAATCGAGGGATCCCCTCTACATGCTGATTAAATTCCATTCTTGCTGATGAAATCAATAACCCCCATCGTTGTGGATTTACCGTTGTGGATTATAAGACTTTGTTTCCAAGGGATCACAGACTCAGTTTTCCATGGGTTAACAGACTATGTTTTCCAAAGGATTGAAAGCTTACCGCAATGGGATTACCTACGAACAGTATGGAATTTCCAAAAACATTATGGGAGTATATTTTTGAAATTTTTTTTCTTCCACTTGCTGGATTACATAAAGGTCAGAGACATTCGGTGGTATCGTTTCGTGTTGGAACTCATCCCCAAGGACAGGCGATG
>JBBPBX010007554.1:47161-64888 GCA_038048925.1 Garcialebias charrua | reverse complement strand
GTTTTGGGATGGGGGGGATCCCCCTAATTTGAGAACTACTGTTTTAAAGTATATTTTTAATAAAGATACCTGCTGACAAATCAAATCGGAGAGCCTCCCAAGTGTGAGCGAGGTTTCTTTTTCAGTCTCTGTTCATTGTCCGTTAAAATCAGTAATAAAACAAACATTATTATTTTTTCTCTATTGCACTGAAATGTGCCCTCAAAACCAGGTGCCAACAACCAAGGTGCATGGTTTATGTCTATTGTTAAATTATTTGTTTGTACATCGAACTGTGATGTGTGGAGAGCATTATTCAGAAAACCCCATATAAAATAAATATAAAGTACAATAAAACTAAATAAGTTTTCTTAAAACACTGAAATAAATTTGCTTTTGACAGACCTATTTGTCGGTATAAAAGAATGTGACCTGTTTCTTTTAATATTAGTGATTTAGTAAACTGGTTACATCCCTTCTCTGGATATCGTGTGCATGTGTGTGTGTTTTTACTGCTGATGGCACAGCGCAGGATTTATTTGAACAGATGTGAACTCTCCGTGCCAGGGTGACCTCAGGTCCAACTTGCAGCTGATCTTCCTGCCCTGGAAAAATAACACTGGCTTTTAACAGACTGAGCTGTGAAAGCAAAGCCTCGCAAACGCACCGTGCTATAAATCGAGCAACAAGGCTATACGCGTCCACTCCCGGAGTAAACTGAGTCTCGGTGTAACCTTATCAGCGAGGAGCCCACGTGCCGGGCTGTATCACGGTTCACCAGACTGTACAGTAAAAGCAGAAGTTATATTGTTATTGTTATTGTATATTGTATAGGTTTTGATTTATGAAGCCTTATTTTTACTCATTGACTGAAAAGGCTTTTTTTTTTTTTTTTTTTTACACCAAATGCACCACACAGAGTGTGAGTTAGTGGGGTGCAGAGGTTGTCGACAAGAGCTGTAAAGGAGGTGAATTTATGGGTGAGGGTGACACAGACGGAGGTCAGAGGTAGGAGTGGAGTGTGTAGGGTCGACAAGGATGAAGAGACGGCCTTGTTTGGATAGAGGACAAGGGAGAGCCACGCTAATTTATACCCCGCTAATTGGAAACAGCAGAGCCCTGCACCTGAACCGCCGCCGCCGAGCCCAGGCAACGTGGGAGGGTGACGATGGAGTCGGTGTCAATGGTGGCCTTGTTGGCTTTGTCCCCCCAGATGGGACCGCGGCTGTGGACACGTCTGAGCAGCGCTTCGTCAGAACTGCTCAGCAGGTCGTACAGCTGTGGCAGCCTCGCAAACAAAACGAGGACCACCCTGCGTCGACGGAGAGAGAATCAGCCGAATGCGTCACGCGCCTTCAGCCCGACGCGATCCAACACACAGCCGGACTTCAGCAGCTTCCTGGTTAAATAAATATGACAACCTCCTCGGATAATTGCAGCGATGTGACCGAGCCGAGTCATAGCATCCGTTAATTATCAGACGAGAGTGCGTGGGTTCCTCTCTTGAAAGCCCAGCTGCTCTTGCGTCTGCCGTATTTCAGTGAGTGATGGCGCACTCAGACGCTGGCTGTGACCAGGGCCTGGCCCCGAGCTCAAACATGAAGTCATCTTGGAATGTAGAGCGAAAAAACACTCGTTGCAATGCTCGCTGTTGGCTCAGTGTTTGCTCTACGCAGCGGTGAGTTTTGGTTAGAGGAGGATTATCTGTTTGATCTGTTTTGAATTCTGTTGCCTTACCCTCATGCTGCCACAGTTAATACTGAGGCCTACTGGGCCAGTTTGACCCGAGGGCAGCAGGAGGGTGTACCAGACGGTGTTTGACAAGTTGTTTTACTTTTCACAGGTGTTAAAATCATACTCCACCTTTTTCCTTTTGATGGTTGTGACTCTACAATAGCGTTCTTGGTAGAGCTAACATCGCTCAGCGAGAAGGTCGCCGATTAAAATCCCGGCCGGGGGCCTTTCTGGGTGGAGTTTGCATGTTCTCTCCGTGTTTATGTGTGTTTTCTCCAGGTACTCCAGACTCCTCCCACAGACCAAAAACCTTGACTGATTGGTAACTCTAAATCGTCTGTAGGTGTGAGCGAGAGGGAATGGTTGTATGTGTCCTTGAGATAGACTGGAGACCTGTCCAGGGTGTCCCCTGCCTCTCACACAGTGACTGCTGGATATGGGCACCGCAACCTGAAAAGGAAGAAGTGGGTAAAGATAATAGATGGATGGATGTAATAAAAACATGAATCAGCAGATGTTGACGCCTGGAAAACATGAGCATATGTATTTAAATTATTTCCTCCTGTTTGTTGTACCCTGTGGCAGAGCAAAGAGAGGAATAGGGAATGCTGTACCCTCCATCCATCAATGCATGTTGTGAGCGTGATAACGTGAAAAATAAGTGAGATACCAACTTCCATTTTGGTTTGTGACTGCATCTAGGTGGAAGAAAGGTCAGTGGGTTGCCACGTTAAAATCCACGTCTTGTACAGTATAAAAATATACATACTGTATATATACAAATAGCATAAAAACATCACGTCGAATAGCAGCACAAACATGAGTCTGTGTGAGCAGATGAGCACGAATGAACACAGCAACATGAAACAGATCAGCAGCAACATGAAACAGATCAGCAGCAACATGAAACAGATCAGCAGCAACATGAAACAGATCAGCAGCAACATGAAACAGATCAGCAGCAACATGAAACAGATCAGCAGCAACATGAAACAGATCAGCAGCAACATGAAACAGATCAGCAGCAACATGAAACAGATCAGCAGCAACATGAAACAGATCAGCAGCAACATGAAACAGATCAGCAGCAACATGAAACAGATCAGCAGCAACATGAAACAGATCAGCAGCAACGTGAAACAGATCAGCAGCAACGTGAAACAGATCAGCAGCAACGTGAAACAGATCAGCAGCAACGTGAAACAGATCAGCAGCAACATGAAACAGATCAGCAGCAACATGAAACAGATCAGCAGCAACATGAAACAGATCAGCAGCAACATGAAACAGATCAGCAGCAACATGAAACAGATCAGCAGCAACATGAAACAGATCAGCAGCAACATGAAACAGATCAGCAGCAACATGAAACAGATCAGCAGCAACATGAAACAGATCAGCAGCAACATGAAACAGATCAGCAGCAACATGAAACAGATCAGCAGCAACATGAAACAGATCAGCAGCAACATGAAACAGATCAGCAGCAACATGAAACAGATCAGCAGCAACATGAAACAGATCAGCAGCAACATGAAACAGATCAGCAGCAACATGAAACAGATCAGCAGCAACATGAAACAGATCAGCAGCAACATGAAACAGATCAGCAGCAACATGAAACAGATCAGCAGCAACATGAAACAGATCAGCAGCAACATGAAACAGATCAGCAGCAACATGAAACAGATCAGCAGCAACATGAAACAGATCAGCAGCAACATGAAACAGATCAGCAGCAACATGAAACAGATCAGCAGCAACATGAAACAGATCAGCAGCAACATGAAACAGATCAGCAGCAACATGAAACAGATCAGCAGCAACATGAAACAGATCAGCAGCAACATGAAACAGATCAGCAGCAACATGAAACAGATCAGCAGCAACATGAAACAGATCAGCAGCAACATGAAACAGATCAGCAGCAACATGAAACAGATCAGCAGCAACATGAAACAGATCAGCAGCAACATGAAACAGATCAGCAGCAACATGAAACAGATCAGCAGCAACATGAAACAGATCAGCAGCAACATGAAACAGATCAGCAGCAACATGAAACAGATCAGCAGCAACATGAAACAGATCAGCAGCAACATGAAACAGATCAGCAGCAACATGAAACAGATCAGCAGCAACATGATGTGATATTTGACAGTGATTATTCTGGTTATTTATTCATGAGTCTAACAGCCTCAGAGTAGAAGCTGTTCCTCAGTCTAGTGGTTCTACACTAAATGCTCCTCAACCTCTTTCCTCAGGGGAATGGGGCAAAAAGTGTGTGTGCTGGGTGAGTGTGGTCCTTCATGATGCAAGTGGCTCTCTTCCTGCATCTGGAGGTGTTAATGTCTGTCATCTTACATGTGTCTTCATTTAGCTGGATGTCATTTCTCACTAGTAACTATATATGGGTGTTATGTGTTGATTATTATCAAGTGCTGAACAAACAAATTGATCAGTGCATTCGACTGATCAGAAACTGAACACTCTCTGGCCAAATGAGATGAGCATGCAGACCACATCTTGCCCACGGGCCTCCAGTTGATGATCGATGTGTTAAAGTTTGCCACCCATCAGCTTCATAATAGATGCATCTCGTTTACATGAGATCTTTCTTTTCAAGACTTATGAAACCAATACAAATGGGTGTCCTGAAAGGCGCTTTTAAAATAAAATGATGATTATTATTATTACAGTATTCTTATAAAAGTTACAGTTGAAGCATTTAGCTAAAAATGACAAAGAATTGACACAAAGAATTCTCTTTAAATGTACATTAATGTTCTAATAACCAACATATAACACCCAGATATAGTTATTGGTGAGAAATGACAACCAGCTAAATGAAGACACTTGTAAGATGACAGGTGGTGATGCATGGGGGTGTGAGGGTGAGTCAGAGAACACGGGTTACGAATCACTGATTTATGCCTATTTTCCTAATGCAGCTGTGTGTGCTTTTGATAGAGCAACTCATCATTCCAGCGCTAAGTGACGGGCTGTCAGCGCTCACCCAAAGGCAGCCTTCCTCTAATGTGCAGGACATATAGAGCCAAATTCCTCAAAATATAGGCGAGGGGGGGGGGAAACTCAAGCTTGGACGAGGACATGTGTGGAGCATATTGGTGGCAGAGTTGTGATCACACAAGATCCTCCCAGAGGAGAGGAGAACACAGAAAGCCTTCAGATGTGGTGGGCGCTGTTTTGTTTCTCTTTAAAGGCGTGTCAGTTGTCTCCCCTGCTAGAGGTTATTTGAGAGAGAGAGAGAGAAAGTCTTTCTGCTTCATCACTCCTCTTGATTGACACCTCGATGGTTCGCGCAGATGAACGAATGTGTGCAAGCTATTTGGCAGTAATGTTCCCCCCGACACACACACACACTTTCCCACACACTTTTCCACTGTAGTGGTTTGCAGAAAGACACCCCCCCATTCCTTCTCGTATCTATTCTGAGGCCTGAGCCCTGAGAGCACTTCAAAGCCGCCACAATGTGTCTGTTTCTCCGGAGAGTTGTCCCTCGCACACACTCGCCTCGCTGCGGCCCAGGCCCGAGCACAAACCATGCACAAGCTGAAACACATTCATGCGAGAGCGTGTTGTGGAAGAGGTTCAGCGTGTCCTTTGATCAGTGGCAGCCAGCTCCTTCCAAAAGACTCCTGGGTGATTTATTTTTTGACATTGACGTCTTTTATTAACGGTGCCAGTGGATGAGCGTCGACGCACCCTCGTTGCTTTTCGGCTTTTAGTCTTTTGTGTCCGGCAGGATTTTTTTTGATTTGCATTACCTCCCTTTGGGAACCCCATACCAAAGACACGTGTAAGTGTGTGGCTCGATTAGTATAGAGTGTTAGTGCGAGCTAGCAAAGCCTGCAACACGTTAGAAAACGTTTCCCCGTGGAAGGTTTAGAGGGCTTTGGTGAAACGAGTGAGAAAACGTAGAGCTCCCAGGTAAATGAGTTCCTGCAAGTTTGGTTTTACACGACTGAATGATATTCTGATAGTCTCTGTCAGTGGTGTAGTCTACATTTTTGTAGTGGGTATACTGCAGTTACTTTTACGTTCGGCGTTGGACACCATTGAAGCCACTGATCGCGATGTCCAACGTAAAACTAACTTTACCGCAGTCGGTCCGTATAATGTGCTTAGAAACGAAAGTAAACTGGTTGGTACAATGTAATCAATTTATTTCGATTTTTAAACATATTGAACATTTCCAAATTCCAAAAGATAATGTACATGTATACCAACAGATTGTTACGGAGGTGTTTAACTGTCATTTACCATATCAATGACGCATGCCTAATGATATGTTCATTCATTCATTCAACCTTTATTTAAATAGATGAGTCACATTGAGCCTCAAAGACTCATTTACAAGTGAGACCTGTTTGGACAGACAATAAAATTGGTGAAAAATGAGACAGGGTTTGGATGTGATATATATGTAATATATCACTGGGAACTTTTTAGTGGGTATACTGAAATTCTCAAAATTTTCTAGTGGGTATACTCCGTATACCCGCGTATCACGTAGACTACACCACTGGTCTCTGTGGGTTTTACACAATTGTATATTTTTGCTGCTTTTTGTAATTTTACTTGCACGGCCTTTACAGAGTTTACACAAGAGACATGTTTGTCTTTTTTTCACAGAGTGAAAAAGAAAAAAAAAACATTATGATGTGACTCCAAAATATACTGTATGTGATTGTAATGTAACTGAATGGATCACAATAGTGTGCATGTTAATGAAGCATTCACACGGTTGTGATCCATTTTTCTGCCATGCGTTCTTTGCCGTGTTTCCTGTCCTGCAGTTTTAAGCTATTTCAACAAATCATAAATCGAAACGTTCAGCTCGTTCACGACAGCCCTGCTATGAGTTTTGGTTTTTGTGGAACTTTAGCTGTTTGAAATATTTAGCCTTTTCTGCCTTTTTTTCTCTCATAGAAAATGAATTGAGCTCATTTTACATCCTTCAGATCTTTAGATGTGTTTACAGCCTTTTACTGCTCCTTTCACATTTTTATTCTGCTTCAGCTTCTTTCAGCTTGTGCAAATAAATAAAAAATCAGCTACTTTCAGCTGTTTTGTTCAGCTGTTTTGTGCTCCATTCAGATTCATTGTGCCAACTCCAACATTTTTGTTCTTCTTCTAACTGCTTTATGATAATTTCAGCTTGTTCTGTTCCTTTCAGCTTATTTCTGCAAGTTTAAGCTTTTTCTGCTATTTAGCTATTTTATTTGCAGCTTTTTCAGCCAATTCCACTTTTTTAAAATCTCATTTAAGCTCTATCCATTTCCTTCTTGACTTTTCAGCTACTTTTCAGCTATTTTTGCTGATTTCAGCCTTTTTTAGTGAATTTCCTAATTTTGTGCCAATTTCTGCATATTTAAATATAATTCAGCAAATATGTTTTCTTTCTGCTTTTTCCTGCTATTTTAGGCTTATTCTTCTATATAAGCTACCTTTCAGCATGTTTTTTAGCTAGTTTCAGCTGTTTTTCAGCAAGTTCTTCTACAATAAGCATTTACACTGCATTTTTGCAGGAAATACAATTTCTCTAGTTCGATTTACTTTTTGGATCTGAAATAGATTTAAAAAAATGTTGACCTTTATTTGCGTATGGGGTCAGAGAAGGTGTGAATTAGAACTACAGTATATAAATAAACAAATTGAACTACATATGTTTTAGTGTGTTCCTATTCTTTAAACTTCAGTCAGGTGGTACTTTTCAGAAACAGGTTTTTTTTTTTAATCTCTAAAAGTAGTACCGTATTGTCCGGAATATAGGTTGCACCGGAATATAGGTCGCATTGTCCAAATATTGCCAAAAAATTGGAAAAATCCACAAATAGGTCACACCTGAATATAGGTTGCACTTACGTCAAAATGTGGACCGTGTTTAGCTCTGCTGCAAATGTTCATTCATTCATTCAAGTTTATTTGAACAAGGACAGCACAATAAACAATGTTACATGTTAAAAACGAAGCAACCGTTGTCTTGCACAAAGGTTTTCTAGCCACAGGCTAATTTGCAAACCCAGTCCTTGGTTGGACTTTTCTATAAAAACAGCTAAAATAAAATTAAAATTTAATTAAGATTAAACAGTTCCCTATATAAAAACATCTGTGTGGCATGTCTGCCACAGGAGCGCACAGCAAGGCTTTTAAGAAGATTAACACTTCCATCCATCCATCCATCTTCTTCCGCTTATCCGGGGTCGGGTCGCGGGGGTAGCAGCCTAAGTAGGGAGGCCCAGACTTCCCTCTCCCCAGCCACTTGGAGCAGCTCCTCCGGGGGAATCCCAAGGCGTTCCCAGGCCAGCCGAGAAACATAGTCCCTCCAGCGCGTCCTGGGTCTTCCTCTGGGTCTCCTCCCGGTGGGACATGCCCGGAACACCTCACCAGGGAGGCGTCCAGGAGGCATCCTAACCAGATGCCCGAGCCACCTCAACTGGCTCCTCTCGATGTGGAGAAGCAGCGGCTCTACTCCGAGTCCCTCCCGGATGACTGAGCTTCTCACCCTATCTCTAAGGGAGAGTCCAGCCACCCTGCGGAGAAAACTCATTTCAGCCGCTTGTATCCGAGATCTTGTTCTTTCGGTCATAACCCAAAGCTCATGACCATAGATGAGGGTGGGAACGTAGATCGATCGGTAAATTGAGAGCTTTGCCTTTTGACTCAGCTCTCTCTTCACCACGACAGACCGGTACAGCGCCCGCTTCACTGCGGACGCTGCACCTATCCGCCTATCGATCTCACGCTCCAGTTTTCCCTCATTCGTGAACAAGATCCCGAGATACTTAAACTCCTCCACTTGGGGCAGGACCTCCTCCCCGACCCAGAGAGGGCATGCTACCCTTTTCCGGCTCAAGACCATGGCCTCGGATTTGGAGGAACTGATCCTCATCCCGGCCGCATCACACTCGGCTGCAAACCGCTCCAGTGAAAGTTGTAAATCACGAACTGATGAAGCCAGTAGGACCACATCATCTGCAAAAAACAGAGAAGCGATTCTAAGGTCACCAAAACGGATCCTCTCAACACCTTGGCTGCGCCTAGAAATTCTGTCCATAAAAGTTATGAACAGAATCGGTGACAAAGGGCAACCTTGGCGGAGTCCAACTCTCACCGGAAACGAGCCTGACTTACTGCCGGCAATGCGGACCAAGCTCTGACACCGGTCGTACAGGGACCTAACAGCCCATATCAATGGGCCTGGTACCCCATACTCCCGGAGTACCCCCCACAGAACCCCCCGAGGGACGCGGTCGAATGCCTTCTCCAAGTCCACAAAGCACATGTAAACTGGTTGGGCAAACTCCCACGCACCCTCCAGGACCCTGTTGAGGGTGTAGAGCTGGTCTAGTGTTCCACGACCAGGACGAAAACCACACTGCTCCTCCTGAATCCGAGGTTCGACTATCCGACGGACCCTCCTCTCCAGAACCCCTGAATAGACCTTACCAGGGAGGCTTAAGAGTGTGATCCCTCTATAGTTGGAACACACCCTACGGTCCCCCTTTTTGAATAGGGGAACCACCACCCCAGTCTGCCAATCCAAGGGAACTGCCCCCGATGTCCACGCGATATTGCAGAGTCGCGTAAGCCAACACAACCCTACAACATCCAGAGCCCTAAGGAACTCCGGGCGAATCTCATCCACCCCCGGAGCCTTGCCACCGCGGAGCTTTTTAACCACCTCGGCGACCTCAGCACCAGAGATCGGAGAACCCGACCCAAAGTCCCCAGGCTCCGCTTCCTCAGTGGAAGACGTGCCAGTAGGATTGAGGAGGTCTTCGAAGTATTCCGCCCACCGACTCACAACATCCCGAGTTGAGGTCAGCAGCACGCCACCCCCACCATAAATGGTGTTGGTCGCGTACCTCTTTCCCCCCCTGAGACGCCGGATGGTGGACCAGAATCGCCTCGAAGCCGTACGGAAGTCATTCTCCATGGCCTCTCCGAACTCCTCCCACGCCCGAGTTTTTGCCTCAGCAACCACCCGAGCCGCATGCCGCTTGGACTGCCGGTACCTATCTGCTGCTTCCGGGGTCCCACAAGCCAAAAAGGCCCAATAGGACTCCTTCTTCAGCCTGACAGCATCCCTCACTGCCGGTGTCCACCACCGGGTTCGAGGGTTGCCACCACGACAGGCACCAACAACCTTGCGGCCACAGCTCCGATAAGCTGCCTCGACAATAGAGGCGCGGAACACGGCCCACTCGGACTCCATGTCCCCCGCCTCCCTTGGAACGTGTTCAAAGCTCTCCCGGAGGTGGGAGTTAAAGCTCCGTCTTACGGGAGACTCTGCCAGACGTTCCCAGCAGACCCTCACAATACGTTTGGGTCTGCCAGGTCTGACCGGCATCCTCCCCCACCATCGGAGCCAACTCACCACCAGGTAGTGGTCAGTTGACAGCTCCGCCCCTCTCTTCACCCGAGTGTCCAAGACATGCGGCCGCAGATCAGATGAGACGACAACAAAGTCGATCATCGAACTGCGACCTAGGGTGTCCTGGTGCCAAGAGCACATATGGACACCCTTATGCTTAAACATGGTGTTCGTTATGGACAATCCATGACGAGCACAGAAGTCCAATAGAGCTTTGGAGCGTGACGTCACTGGTCCACCGCGCACAGCATTGTGGGTAGTTTTTTTTGTAGTTTTTTGTCGATCCGCCATTTTTCCTGCCTTGCTCGTATTTTGTTCGAATCAGGTTTCAACAGCTTAGCAATGGTCCTAAATTGCTGTGTAATAGGATGCAATGTCCGTTCACACGACAGAAAAGGTAAAAAAAATAGAAAACGGACTCTCGTTTTATAGTTTCCCTACCTGGAAACAACGCGAGTGCGAGCTTGTGTCGGCCATAACAAAAAGGAGGCATGGATATCAGCAGTGAGACGTCCTGATGTAACGTTCTCCAACATCACAAGATACATGCTTGTTTGTTCCAGACATTTCCATTCAGGTGAGTATTTTAAATCAGTTTACTGGAGTTGTGCCATTTTGTCAAGGTGTATCATGTTTTGGTCGAGTTCAGTGCATAGTGGGTCAACCAAGTTTAGGTCGGACATCTGTGTTATTTTAAAATAAACTGTTTAAAGTTGATTGTGTTGTCACATTGACTGTAGCATATTGTTTTTTATTATTAATTTATTTCTTTATTCATTTTATCAAAATAAATACCCAACAAAGACAAAAAAAAAGAAAATATAAAATGAATAATAATAATAATAATGTCTATTCCTGTCATCTGCGTATGTTTCCCATACACAGACGAAATTCGTCTCTGCATTTAACCCAACCACCTACCAGGTGGTGCAGTGAGCAGCCCGAAAGCGCCCGGGGAGCTGGAGAAATAGGTGTACACTCATAGACACCCCAAGCTGGGTAGTGGCCGGGGCGCGAACCCGCGACCTTCGGGTCCGTAGTCAAAAACCCTGCCACTAGACCATCTTGGCTCCTAAAGGCAGCAGAAAGAAGAAACTATCTTATTATATCTGCCCCTTTTCCAAACAATCTATTCAAAGAATAATCTATAAGTAACAAAAAATGAGTAACTCATCTCAATTTTCAAATTTCAACATATTACACATTAAAGCGCTTCATCTTTTAACAAAATGTGTCTGAATATTTAAGGGTAGTACATTGTTATGACATTTATACATCACCATTAAAATAAGGTAATCTACCAATGGAACTTCAGTAATTTCAACTAAAAAAATAATATACTAGATGGATGACAGTAATGTTTTCTGGCAATAATTATATTACTGATCTGCGTTCTCTTCAAGGCAAATCTTCTTATGAGATGGATGAGTCAAATCCCGACTGGGCTCCAACACTGCACTTGGGACACTCTGAGGTAAAAGTGTCAACATCAGACAGACATGCTCATCCATTAAAGAGACGTTACAGCAGAAAACAAGGGGAAGATGAAGGCCAGGAAGTGATGGAAAGGCAAAATCAACAAGCAGTGGAGGCTGCAGGAGATGTGCAACAACCAGTGATGGAGGCAGCAGGAGTTGAGCACCAACAGGTGATGGAGGCTGCTGGAGAGGAGCATGAGCAAGTTGTGGAGTCTGCGGTGGAAACCCCACGAGAGGACATCACTGTCGCTGCAGATGGGGAGGAGGAAGATGAACCAGCAGCAAAAAGGCGACAAACAGAATGTCAGTTGTGCGAACAAAGAAGAGCAGAAATTAATCGTCTCTTACAGGAAAACAGGGAGCTCAGGTCAGAGCTGAATAAAAAACAGCTAGACAAAGAATTTCTTAGGGGTGACACAAAAAAAGTCAGGTACTATACAGGACTTCATTGCTTTGCCGTATTGTTGTCATTGTTTGAATTTGAAATGAAACAGATCCATTTTGAAGTAAACATTTGATGTAATTAAACATTTCCAGTAAATGTGATGAACGTGTGAGTTAATACATTTTATAGAAAACACACAAAAATGTGCAAATATAAGTCAACAGCATGTTTTACATAATTATGTCTCCCTTGAAGTACAAGCTCTGAGAAATATCTTTAGGAAGCTTCATGCTTTCTGTAGACGTCCAGCCATGTCTGTGTGGTCCACACAAGGTCACAGTGGTTTGATTATGCACCTGTGCAGAGTGGGTGATGCTTCTGCAGGTAAACTTCATCTCCTGCCTCCAGCTGCTGGATGCTGCATGTCTTGTATCTGTGAGGGAACTTTCTCCAGGCAGCAGCGATCACACTGAGTCCATCAGAAGATGCTCCAAGTTCAGGAGTTGGTGTTTATGATGAAACCACATGCTTTAACTTTAAGATTTTTTTTACTGCTCGCTGTATTTTAATGTAGGTGTTTTGATGATTCACACACCATTTTATTTCTGTGTGTAGACACACTGTTACTCAGCATGACCCACGGTGTTCTGGTGGCTCAGAGTCAGAGCAGAACCTGTGAACAACACAATTAAAATGGTGAATGAAAAGACAATGTATAATATATATACTGTATATATGCATCTTAATACATATACTGTATATAGTGATTATAGTAATCTAATCAAGATTTGAAGTCTACATGTTATTAGACATGCTCAAGTCATTAAAAATAAGGTAATTTTCAACTTGGACCTTTGTAATTTAGTTAAAAAACATACTTTAAAAATCAAGTGTTCTCAGTTTTTAATACTCATAGCATTGGGGTGTCTATGAGTGCACACCTATTTCTCCAGCTCCCCGGGCGCTTTCGGGCTGCTCACTGCACCACCTGGTAGGTGGTTGGGTTAAATGCAGAGACGAATTTCGTCTGTGTATGGGAAACATACGCAGATGACAGGAATAGACATTATTATTATTATTATTATTATTATTATACAGAAGGTTGTTTGATTCTGAAAGAAATGTAAATTAATAATTTATGTACAATTAAGGAGCCAAAAACAACGTACCTTCAACGTATTTACAATCTGGGGGCTTTAAAAATGTCCAAATCATCTACCCAGCTGTTCATAGATTGGACCAGCTCTCCCAGTGATTTGTAATTATAAAAATTATTTGTGGTGTAAACACTGACACAGACCAGGTCTGCTAAAATGACTGGGAAGGGAATGTCAGTGGAGGTAAGTATTACTCCGGGTCTCTGCTCCATTTATTTATTTATTTCAAACGGGCAACATTTCCAATTATACCGATTTTTTCCATGTAGTTTTTTTTTCTCACCTGGGAGAAGCTTATTAGGATACAGTCCACTTTATTTTGCCTGCTTTTCAGAACCGTGACGCAAGAAATCTCCTGAATTTCTTTTATTTTTTTCTGAAGACAACAAACATGGCGGTCGAGACCGGAACGCCCCGACACCCGCCCACACAGTGACGTGTGCTCCAAAGCTCTATAACAGAACACCACTCTGGTTCAGATCAGGGGGGCCGTTCCTCCCAACCACACCCCTCCAGGTCTCACTGTCATTGCCCACGTGAGCGTTGAAGTCCCCCAGTAGAACAAGGGAGTCCCCAGGAGGCGCACTCTCCAATACCCCCTCCAAGGACTCCAAAAAGGGTGGGTAGTCTGAGCTGCCGTTTGGTGCATAGGCACAAACAACAGTCAGAGCCCGTCCCCCCACACGTAGGCGAAGGGAGGCTACCCTCTCGTTCACCGGGGTGAACCCCAACGTACAGGCACCAAGATGGGGGGCAACCAGTATGCCCACTCCTGCTCGGCGCCTCTCACCAGGGGCAACTCCAGAGTGGAAGAGTGTCCAACCCCTCTCAAGGAAACTGGTTCCAGAGCCAGAGCCATGCGTTGAGGTGAGTCCGACTATTTCTAGTCGGAACCTCTCAACCTCACACACTAGCTCAGGCTCCTTCCCCACCAGAGAGGTGACATTCCATGTCCCAATGGCCAGCTTCTGTAGCCGAGGATCAGACCGCCAGGGTCCCCGCCCTCGGCCACCACCCATCTCACATTGCACCCGACCCCTTTGGCCCCTCCCACAGGTGGTGAGCCCATGGGAAGATTAACACTTAAAAACAATTATTTGTTTGATAAAAATTATAGCAAATATGTGTCTGAGCTGAACTTTTCTTTAATAAATGAATAATTTTAGCAGGATAAACACCTAAAAAATATATATTTGTTAGCTGACATTATTGTAAGAGTGTGTCTCAGTTAAATTTTTGTTAATAATAATTTTTTGTTAATAAATGATTACAAATCAGCTTATTTTATAAAAAGCCATAAATAAATGAATATAAATTGCAAGGCATGCAAAAATGATAAAAAGCCACGACCTGTATTCCGGAAAATACGGTATATCTCAAATTGTAAGAAAATTGTAAATTTCCTGTTGCACAATCACTGAACTGTGTTTGCAGCCAGCGAGTCATGTGATCACATTTTGAGTGCATTCTTGGCTGTGCACATTATTTTGTCGTCCTTATGTTGTTTAGCGTCTTCCTCGGCAGCTGCACCCACATTTATGATTTAATGTGCTGGATTACACACTGCTGATGTGAAGAGGCAGATTAGAAGCGTGCATGCACATAGTCTGTCTGGCTCACAGGAGTTCAATGCTGCTGTTTTGTTTGTTTTATTCTTTAGGCTGCTTCCTTCTTCAGGGGTCATCATAGCATCAAACACACTCAAAGACATATAGCAATTGTTTTTACGCCTGACACAACCACATCACATAACAGCATTGCTCAAGGGCATTAGCTTCACAGACAACTTGAATAGGACCAACACGTAAACTGGGAGCAGCCATGTCTCCCCCCTCTCCCATGGGTGGGCTACTTTGGTTCAAGGTACATCTCGTTGTTTTATGCACAGTGACTGTTGGAGGCTTATTTATTAGTGTGTCTCTCTATCTGCCTGTCAGAGAAAGGAAACTAGAGGTATGTGGTTACAGCGATGATCAGAATGCACGTCTGGCAGCAGCTTTGATGTTTCTTCTGTCCTTGGTCGTCTTCTCATACAGTTTCCACATCAAAGATGGACGTTCTGTCAGGGGTCTGCAACCTTTAGGATCAAAACAGAAGTCTCTGTTTCTTCATTCACTAAATGAAACGTGTCCAGAGACGCAAAACCTGCTCCGGTTGTCATTATCAACTGGTGGCCCATGGGCCACTTTACATTTGTTAGAGGGGGTTTTCTAGCTAGTAGGTGTGAAATTATAAAAAATAAAAACATCTAATGATTGTTGACATTTATTGATATATTTACACTTTGAGACAAAAGAAAAGACTGGATTCCATCCATCAATCCATCATCCATCCATCATCCATCCATCTATACATTCATCATCCATCCATTTATCATCATCCATCCATCATCTATCCATCATTCACCAATCCATCCATCCATCATCTATCCATTTATCATCATCCATCCATCATCTATCCATCATTCACCAATCCATCCATCCATCATCCATCCATTTATCCATCTATACATTCATCATCCATCCATTTATCATCATCCATCCATCCATCCATCATCTATACATCATTCACCAATCCATCCAACCATCCATCCATCCATCCATCCATCACCCATCATCCTTCTATCCATCCACCAATCTATCATCCATCCATCACCCATCATCCTTCTATCCATCCACCAATATCATCCATCCATCCATCACCCATCCATCACCCATCATCCTTCTATCCATCATCCATCCATTTATCACCCATCTCTCCATCCACACATCATCCATCCATCCTTCCATCCATCTATCCGTCATCATCCATCCATTCATCATCCATCCATCATCCATACTTCCATCCATCCATCATCCATCCATTTATATTCATCATCCATCCATTTATCACCCATCTCTCCATCCACCCATCCATCATCCATCCATCCATCCATTCATCATCTGTCTATCCATCTATCCATCCATTTATATCCATCATCCATTCATTCAGCCATCCATCATCTTTACTCACTTCTTCTTTTTCTGGTTAGGGGGTCACTGGTGCCCATCTGCAGGTTGCAAGTCTATCACAGAAGACTGATTCTTGTAAAGAAAAAATATGTAATTTTGCTAATTTAAAAAAACTAAAACAATTAACTGTGCAGGTTTAGGTGTTTTATAGTACTGTACACATTAATAAGCACTTTGGTAAGAACTTCTATTTTAAATATGCTTTATAGATAAATTTGACTTAACTTGACTTAATTATGGGGAAATTGAGTACTTTGAAGAAATAAAGCATAAAGTTAAAGTGAGTATGATTAATTCTGTGTATTAGTGCAAGTATCCACATTTTTTTAAAGGAAATGACAGGAAAACCGCTAAAACTAGTCATTTTTTGTTGTGGCTATAACATCCTATAAAATTCAGTTTTATGTTAGTTTTAGTTCAAGTTGAAAGAGCTGCTGCAGAGGGAACTAAAGAGTCACATGTGGCCCCAGAGCCGCAGGTTGCAGACCCCGGGCTCAGATAAGGTGCGTCCAGTCCTCAACCAGTCACAATCCTGCAGGTTATACTTGTTTTCCTGCTCCAACACATCTGATTCAATCAATGGTTGAATTACATCTTCATGTTCTGCAGATATCCTCTCAGGGACGACGTAAAGCCGCTGCAGCTGCACATCCTCCTCCTGTTTTACTCTCTGGGTCTCCATTTCTGCAGGATGCATGGTTTCAAAGGAACCACAGAACAAGTCAGAGGCCCATCCCTGCGCACCGACGGCCTGCCTCTCATTTCAGATGGAGATTGAAGGGGATGTCAGATGGGGATCAGGGGCCCTCAGTGGCACCCAGCACCCCATAGGGCCTCTGAGCTTCCATGACGTGGGACCTGGACCCTGACACGCAGCAATCGCTGAAGCGTCTGCAGGGATCTGCTGTCTGGGTGCTGCAGCTTCAAGGTTGTGTGTAAGTGGAGTGTGCTTTGGGTTTCAGTTTGAAAAGATACAACAATAACAGGCCCTTGAGCAGGAGTTATTATGTGCTCGGCTCGTGTTGCCGCGCCACAGCTCGGATGTGTCCCAGTGTTGTTTTGGGTTTGTTAGTCCCAGATTACTGTAAAGTGCCTCTTAAGGCACTCTTATTTAGAGACTGTTTTTGAGTGCCGCAGCTCAGAAGTGGTGTCTCGGGTCAGCTGTGCCAGCGCTCCTGGCAGAGGATGTGTCGGCACAGTGGATCCGTGAAAACAAGTGCGCACAGCAGAAGATCAGTTCCAGGTTCTGCACGGAGGACGACCGTATCTGGGCAAGATGTGGCTCCAATCTTCCTCTGCGTCTGTCTCCGCCTCTGGTCCTCCTGGGCCTCCATTATAAGCTCCTTCAGCTTTCACATGACACGCTGATACCCATCATAAGCTGCATGACGGCATGCGGACCTGAGTGACATTTGATGTTCGTGGTAGCAGTGAGGGCTCTCCTCTTTGTGTTCCCCATTCATGTGGCCGAGGGAGGATTAAGACTTGATCTGACGGAGCAGGAGTGGAGAGCAGGACTCTGGTCAGATCTGCTTTGAATTAGGACTGTGTTGCAGCAGGAATAATACAACCACCTTCCAGC
>JBBPBX010007554.1:22311-42489 GCA_038048925.1 Garcialebias charrua | reverse complement strand
TCATTGCACCCACTTACAGCCAACAGTGTATGTCACTTAATGTGGACCACGCTATTCATCAATTGTGGTGAGCTCAGGGGCCATGCAGCCCTCGCACCGCAGCCCCACAAGGAGTGAGTTGTCTTGTGCTGTGACTGAAGCCCCCTCCCAGAGACCTCAAAGCCCATCTGCTGCAGGAGGTGCAGCGTGGAGCTGCTAACTCCTCCGAGTTGTCACACAGCTCCAGCCTGCTCTGCTTCTTTCATGCCGTTATCTCACCGCAGCTCAAATGGAAACAAGGCCTCCCTAAGTGCGGCCTCCTGCAGAGTGCGTACGCTGCTCTTCATCCTTCTCCTAATATAACTGTCATCCTCATGCACAGCCTCCACTGAGGCCGTGCACGTGCTTTGAAGCGTCCGACTGCAGGCTGAACCCGGTCTTCCTCCTCCTTGCTGTTTCATTGAGTCAAACTGGAATTCGTTTAGTTTCATCTGATTCTGATGTGTGGCCTCAACGTATTAGTCACTTTTTGAGACGGGACGTGTTCAAAGGTTGTCGGAGTGAAAACAAACGACACAGATGTGGCGACAATCGCTGGAATTTGCTCTTGAACAAATGGATGACAACAAGGAGACACCCTTCTCCCCTCTTGTGGGTCCTCTTCTTCTCAGTTTCTGTCCAGAAGGGGAGGAGCTTCATCGCTAAAATAAAAAGTAGTGTTATAAAACCATAAAGCATGTCAAAGGAGAAGTTCTGCCACAATTGTGGTAGACAATAAAGTTTTACCTTAAAATCAAATTACTATTAAATTATTTCATGCTGTTGTGTTCATTCGTACTCATCTACTCACACAGACTCATTCATTCATTAATTCATTCATTCAACTGTTGTTTGGTCAGGTAAATCTCATTGAGCCCCGTGGGCTCATTTACAAAAGCGACCTGCTACAAACTAAAGAATGATGAACAGCGATAGAATTTCCTTAAACAACAAACAACAGAAAAACATAAGAGAGAAATACAAAGTGAAATGCAAAGTATCAAAAACTAGCAAAACACCACAAGGTAGATGTACAAAATCAAAAACAAGAACATATCTGCAGTGGTTTTTGCCAGGATTCCAAAAGATTCTTAAAACCATTTAGAGAGGTCAGGGCCGAGAACTTCAGATCTTCCATGAAGCAGGAGCGGAATAGGAGAAGGCCCTTTTTCCAAGTTCAGTCCTCACTGACGGAACACTGCAGGTAATCATGTCCTGAGAGCGCACACTGTAGCTGCACTCACGCAAAGACATGTAGGAGGAGATGTATGAGGGCAGCAGACCAAGAAGTGATTTAAAGATGAAAATGTACCAGTGGAAGAGTCTGCGTGAGGATAATGATGTCCAGTTAACCAGTGAATACAGGGTGCAGTGGTGGGTACGATAATCACAGCCAGTTATGAATCTTAGAGCACCATGATAGACAGCATCCGCAGGGTGCTTGTAGGTACATTCATGTAGATAATGTCACCGTAATCGATGGAGGGGAGAAAAGTCACATATACAAGGCGTTTCCTAACATTCAGAGTTAGACATGATCTGTTTCTGAAAAAGAAACCCAGTTTAACTTTCAGTTTCTTTACTACGTTTTCCACGTGGAGTTTAAAAGAGAGATGTGAATCGACCAGGATACCCAAATATTTATAGGAATCAACAAACTCAATTGGGACACCGTTTGAGGATAAAATCAGAGGAAGATCTGCTGGGACCGACTTCCTACTTAAAAAAAACATCCCTTTTGTTTTATCAGCATTTAGGACAAGTTTGAGACGGAACAAATCTGACTGGATGAAGTCAAAAGCGGATTGCAGAGACTGGAAAGCCTTAGCAACTGTTTTAGCTCGGCAGTAAACAACTGTGTCATCAGCATAGAAATGTAAGGATGCATCAGGGATGCTCTGACCTACATTAGCTATGTAAATTGTAAAGAGGGTTGGTCCTAAGACTGAGCCTTGTGGTACACCATTTTTAACCGTTAAATAACTGGAAGAAGTACCGTTGTGCTGAACACATTGCCTCCGATTGGACAGATAATTAGAAAACCAACCAATGGTGTGATCAGAGAAACCGATTTCTGAGAGCTTATGACACAGGATGTTATGATCCACAGTGTCAAAAGCTTTAGACAGGTCTAAGAAAAGTGCAGCACAATAATTCTTAGCATCCAATGCTTCAACAACATCATTCAGAACCTTCAGAGAAGCAGTCGTTGTGCTGTGTTGTTTCCTGAAACCAGATTGATGAAGAGGTAAGATGTTAAATGAGTCCAGATAATTTTTGATCTGAGAGTTTATCAATTTTTCTAGAACCTAGGCTAAAATGCAGAGTTTAGAGATTGGTCGATAGTTGTTTAGTGAGGTGGGGTCAACTCCTTTCAGCAAAGGAAGAACAAAGGCTGTTTTCCAAGCATCCGGAATGGTGTTTTGTCTTATGGACAGATTAAAGATGTGGGTCACAGGGACTGTGATGATATGAGCAGCCAGCCTTAAGAAATAAGGTGGAAGTCTTCAGACTTCCGGTTCCGGTTCTGTGAGGTGCGGACGTGGGGAATGAGCTGCTGCTGAAAAACTCTATACTTGTGCGTGAGTATTATGATAAAGCTTTGGTAAGTCCATATTTATTTAAATAAACTATATAACTAAATGTAAGATCATTTAAAAAGGTATTAAAAATTTGATAACCGATCTTTTCTCCCCCCATTATTTCCACAAAACTGGACGTGGAAACGTCGGAGAGCCTTGAGTTGTTTATCGACGATTATTTTGAAAGGTTTGTCATGAGCGACCCTAATGTAACATCCGGTGCGGGTAGCGGTTCGGCTAACACGAGCGGTAGCGGTGGCGAGTCGAAGCCGAATGCTAAACGGTACCGAGAGGGAAGCTCAGATAGCGTTTCGGAACCTTCGGTGGATAATTCAGGCTTCGTGACGATTCTGGAGTCAATTGATAAAAAGTTGTCTAGCTTGGACGCCCGGCTGGCGTTAGTTGAGGAGCTACAGAAGGAAGTAATGGGGTTGAGACAATCACTGGAGTTCACCCAGGAACAGGTAGCATCTCTAGCTAATGAAAACATCGAGCTAAAGGTAACAGTTGGACAGCTTAAAGATCAGATGTTGCAACTTTCCGGGGATAATAAAAAATTTAAAGAGTCAGTATTAGATATCCAAGCCAGAAGTATGCGGGATAATGTTATTTTCTCTGGGATTCCGGAGGGAGTGGAGGAGAATCCGGAGGCCTTGGTTCGGGACTTCTTTCAAAAACAGCTAAAGTTGCCGAGTGAAACCATTAAAGCAATTACTTTTCATCGAGTTCACCGCCTCGGGGCTAAACGGCCTGGGAACACTAGACCGCGCCCGATAATAGCTAAATTCGAACATTATAAACAAAAGGAACAGGTTAAAAGCCGGGGTAGGGAACTACGTGGGACAAATTTTAGCATGAACGATCAATATCCTGCAGAAATCCTGAGCAGAAGGAAAGTTCTATTCCCGATAAGAAAGAAAAATATAAGCGAAGGAATAAGAGCTAACATCTCTGTGGATAAACTCTATATAAACGGTCAGCTGTTTAGAGATCCAGAAGCTACTCCTTGGCTTTATTAGCCATATGATCAAGGTAAGAACTATATCGGTTGCTAATATTGATTAATATTATTAAATATAGTATTTGTTAATATTACTTACCAGATATATTTAATTTTTTTTCAGCACAGCTCGGTGGTGGGACACACTCAGATAGTGGTGATACACAAGGTGGGATGACACTTGATGTGGTAAGAGGGTGTTTTTGTTGTTTTTTCTTATCTGAATTATGTTTCCATGTATATCATTTCTCTTTGTTTTCTTGTCTATATTTTTCTAACTCAACAATTATCAGCGCACAAGCACAAGGGTTCACACACGTCTTTGTATATCCATACAATTACTTTATGAATGAAAACTTCCCTGATTCATTTTCAAAAGAAACAGCAATTACTTTATTTAAAAATCATATATAGTTATTCATTAAGGAATATGTTTTTGTCTGGATCTATTGTTATCTTTTATATTTGTGATAGTGGGTGTGGTATAGATTTATTATCATTAGCACAAGTATGGGTTCTTTAGGGTTTGTCACATGGAACATTAATGGAGCCGGTAGCCAACATAAAAAATATAGGATTTTTAATCAGATTAAAAGATTAAAGGCAGATGTTGTATTACTCCAAGAAATTCATAAATTGGCCTCAACTGTAGATGAGCTAAAATCTTCAGAGTTTCCTAATGTATTCTCAGCCTGTTATAATTCTAGACAAAGAGGGGTAGCAATTTTAATACATAAAAATGTTAACTTCACAGTATTAGATCAGGTTATAGACCCACACGGTAGATATATAATATTAAAGTTATCAATATTTAGACAAAATTATTGTATAGTTAGCATATATGGGCCAAATGTAGACGACGCTTCTTTTTTTCATGACTTTTTTTCCACTCTATCAAAGCACATGGATTCCTCACTGGTAATGGGAGGTGATCTCAACTTTGGTTTCAATGACAAAATAGACAGACTGAATACAGTGGGAACTCAACGCAGTTGGCAATCTATAAATATAGTTAAACAGTATATGAATGATTATGGACTCTGCGATGCATGGCGTTCTTTTCACCCTGATAGCAAAGAATATTCTTTCTTTTCACATGTGCATCACTCATATTCTCGTATAGATTATTTCATAGTAAGCAATTCATTGCTGACCAACATTTCAGACACTAAGATCCACACCATTGCTGTCAGCGATCATGCACCAGTTACTCTATATTTAGATTATAAAAAAGAAACTAGAAAAAATATAAATTGGAGATTCAATACATCACTGCTTCAAGAAGAAGAATTTTTGCAATATTTTAAAATAGAATGGGCATCATATTTAGAGTTGAATGATTTGCCAGGAACATCAGCATGTACACTTTGGGAGGCTGGGAAAACAGTTATGAGAGGTAAAATAATATCCTATTCAACAAATAAAAAGAAAAAAGAAAATAAACGTATTGAGGAATTAGAGAAATCCATTAAACTATTAGAAGGTCTACAAGAAGAGGAAACACAGCAAAAACTACGCAAAGTAAAATTAGAACTAAATGAAATTATTGATAAGAAAAATAAATTCTTGATACAAAGACTTAGATTAGATAATTTTGAATACGGTAATAAATCAGGGAGCTTTTTAGCTAATCAACTTAAATTAAACAAAGAAAAAACATATATATATGGTATTAAAGATAAAGATGGAAATATAATTCATGATGAGGGAAAAGTAAACAATGTTTTTAAAGATTTCTATAAAACTCTATACACTCCACAAATAAATCCATCTAATGAGGATATTAATGAATTCTTAGAGAAAGTAACACTCCCAAAACTAGATATTAGTCAATCATCAAAACTAGACTCACCATTAACTTCAGATGAGCTCCATGAAGCAATTAAAAGCATGCCTAATAAGAAATCGCCAGGTCCTGATGGATATCCAGTAGAATACTATAAAAAGTTCTGGGATATACTGGAACCAATATTTTATAGAGTGCTACTTGAGTCAGAAGAAAATGGCAGGCTACCAACACATATGAATTCAGCCAACATTAGTCTCTTATTAAAGCCAGGCAAAGACCCAGTATTACCTACGAGTTATCGTCCAATCTCTCTCATTAATGTTGATGTTAAAATAATTTGTAAAGTCTTATCTAAAAGACTAGAGAAGATAACTCCTGTTATTATACATCCAGACCAAACCGGATTCATAAAAGGAAGACACTCAGACACAAATACACGAAGATTATATAATGTAATAGAGTATTCGTATTTTAAAAATATTGAAACAGCTATTTTTTCTTTAGATGCTGAAAAAGCATTCGATAGAGTAAATTGGAATTTCTTATTTGCTACCTTAAATAAATTTGGATTTGGGGATTACTTCATTAACTGGTTAAAAATATTATATAGTTCACCAACAGCGTGTGTCAGGACAAATAATCAATTATCTTCAAGCTTCTGTTTACAGAGGGGCACCAGGCAAGGTTGTCCACTTTCACCAGCATTATTTGCTATTTTTATTGAACCGTTAGCAGCAGCAATAAGGCAAAGTGTTGATATTAAAGGCATAAAGGGTAGAAACATAGAACATAAAATGAGTCTTTATGCTGACGATGTTTTGCTTTTTCTTGAGAACTCAGGAAACTCAATATCCAATGTTATCAAGTTAATAAACTCATTTTCAAAAGTTTCTGATTATTCTATAAACTGGACAAAATCTACAGTGCTTCCGATAAATTGTGTGTTTAATAATTCTCTTAATGAAAGACTACAATCAGGTAATATTAAATATTTAGGTGTTAATATCTCTCCTAAATTGGAGGATTTAATAAAATTAAATCATATCCCATTATTAAAGAAAATTGAAGACGATCTTACTAGATGGAGATCTCTACCCATATCACTTATGGGAAGAGTTGCCTCAGTAAAAATGATGGTGCTGCCGAGAATAAATTATTTATTCTCAATGATTCCAAATAAACCTTCAAATGAATGGTTTAAGTCCCTGGACTCTTCTATATCTAAATTCCTTTGGAACAATAAAACTCCGCGTATTAGTTTAAAAACATTACAAAAATCTAAAGATACCGGAGGATTAGAACTTCCAAACTTTTATTACTACTATTTAGCAAACAGATTACAATATATATCAAAGTGGTTAAAACCGAATGCACTAGATGAAACTTGGATAGATATAGAACAAACTTTATGTAATAATATTAGGATTTCAGATCTACCATTTATCAGTACAGATTTAAAAAGACATGTCTGCTTTAAGAGCATCAATATTAGCTCATCTCTGACAGCATGGTGGGAGTATCTGAAAATGACAAAGTCTTCACTACTCCCATGTAGACATACACCTCTCTGGAACAATCCTGACATTCAACAAGAAAATAATATGTTAAATTTCCCAGGTTGGAGAATGAAAGGTATTGAATGTCTGGAACACATATTTGAGGGTATAGACTTTATTCCATTTAATAAATTAATAATACAATATGACATTGATAATAAATATTTCCTACAATACCAACAAATTAAGTCAATTGTAAAAAAGAAATTTAAGCTTAATAAAACATTGTTGGAAACCCCAACATGTGTGTTAGAGTTTATTAATTTTCAACCACCGAAATTATTATCTAAAATATACAAAAAATTGTCTAGGATCGATGACTCGATAGCACTACCTGTTGAAAAATGGGAGTCAGATTTATCAATCAACTTTGAACAAAAAATTTGGTCTCAAGTATGTTCAAATACTTTTAAATTGACTAGACTCTCCAATTTACAATTAATACAATATAAGGTTCTCTATAGAGTACATTATACAGGGGAGCGAATGTTTAAGATGGGCTTTATACCATCTAACAAGTGCTCACAGTGCATAAGTAATACACCTGATGATTATATTCACGCGCTCTGGTTCTGTCCACCCGTTCAGAGGTTCTGGGTACAGGTATGTGAAGACTTGTCTAAATGTTTGAAAATTAATATCCCACTCTCTCCATCTGTTTGCTTATTGGGTATCTTTGAAGATGTTATACTAGAAAAAAATACATCCTATATGCTTTTCACTGCCTTATGCATCGCAAAGAAAACCATACTCGTAAATTGGAAAAATAAAAATAATCTTAGCGTTAATCAGTATAAAAATCTTCTGTTAGATCATATTAGTCTTGAAACAGCATCTGCCGACACATTGGATCAACCTATTTGGCATTCTTTGATCGGCTCCGTTACGTAGTGAGGGTGGGGGGTCTGGGATGTGGCCTTGTGGGGCATTGGGACTGGAGGGGGGGGAGGTTGGGGTTTGGGGCGCCGGGGGGTTAGGGCTGCTTGGGCGGGGAGGACCTCGTCTTCGACCTGGGGAGGACCGGGGGGGGTTCTGGGGGACATCTACTGGGGGCGGCATGCGGGCCCTCGGGTGGTCGGTGGCGGCGGTCATGGGTCGCCGGTCGGTGACCCGGCCGTGCTGGGGTGGTTTCGGGGTGGGTGCCGGGGGCTTGGGACTCTGGGGGCGCGTCGTCCCCGGGCTTGGGCCTGGTGGGGGTCGGGGGTCTTGGGCTCTGGCGGGCGGGTCGCCGGGCTATGGGCTGGCTGGCGCTCTGGTGCCCAGCTCTGGCCGGGGGCTCTCGGCTCGCTGGTGGGTTGGGGTTCATATGCTGGGGGGTGGGTGTCTGGGGGCGTGACTGGTGGCCAATGGGAGGGGGCGGGCAAACCCAGCCTGGGTGTCTAATGTGTTATGTGTTCTGAAAGTTGTTAATATGAAGGGTGGGTATAGTATTTCTTCTGGGGTGGGGATTAGGTGGATGTCCTGGATGATGGTCTTGGACTATACTTGGCCGGTGTGCGGGCCCCGGTTGGGGCCTGTTCTTGGTGCTTCCTGGCTCTGTCGACGGTTGGGCGGGCGCTCTTGGCCGTGTCGTCCATGTGGGATTTTGTGTCCTCTTGGACGGCGGGCTGACTGCGGTTCGCAGGGGTCGTGGCGGCCCTGGCGGGTGTGGGCTGTTGGTTCTGCTGTTGGCGGCCCTCGGGGCCGTGTCCCTCTCTGGTCTTGGCTCAATGTCCTGGCGGTCGGAGAGGTGTTTCCTTTACCTCGCTCCTTGGGTGGACCTTGGCGAGCTGGGGGGTAAGCAGGGTCAGCGGGGGAGCTGACTCGCTGTGGGAGCACTGTTCCTGCAGTTATTTTTCTCCCCATCCCTCAACACGCACCTCCGCCCTCTTCATCTTAAATTAATACATGTAGGGAATTTGGGTCTCGGGTGTGCTGCAATGGTTTTACATCTCTGTTGTTAAGAGCACCTGGGACTCAATTTTATATACACTTTAGACATTCATTCATAAACATCTTCATAAAAGTCACATATAGGGAATGGAGTGAGCACTATGGCTATGGGTGGCGGGATGACATCAATCTCGCCCCCATGCCTATGCTCACTCAACATTATGCATCTAGACAATTAGGGCCTGGGTTAGAGTTGGAGTGGAGGGGAAACTGGTATAATGCCAGCCTTTGCTCCTTCTCTTTCCTTTTTAAATACACTTTACAACAACACTCACCAACAGTACATTTGGGGACGGGGGTGTGTGTGTCGGGGTCTTGATTTGTTAATTTCAATTTTATTTATTATGTATTTATTTATATATTATTTATTTATTTTTCTCTTGCCCCCCTGGTTGCCTTGCGGACATTCTGGGGGTGGGCCGTCAGGGGTTGTGCTGGGGTGTGGGGGGGTTCGGGGCCTGCGGGTTCGCCGTGGGCGGGGCTGGCAGTGCGCTCCCTCTGGGGCTGCTTGGGCTCGGGTGTCCTGTCCTGTCCTGTCGGCAGGGCGCGGGGTGGGCCGGATCTTGGACGTCTGCTGCTCTCCACCCCAGAATGAATGGGTCTACCTCCTGGGTTTGGATGTGGGCTGCCCCATGTAGGGAGCAGGTACATGTCTTGGACCTAGGGGGTATAGAGTGTGCATCGGGATTATGAATGGAGCGTGTCGTTATTGTTTGTCTTTCTGTGACTGAGGGTGAGGATGAGGGTGGGTCTGAATGAGTGTGTCTGTGTATGAATGTTTAAGTGTCAGGCTGGGACTTGGACTGCCCCCTCTCTGATACTTCTGAGGCTACCCAGTGTCGCGCTCCTGCCACGTGGCCCCCTGGTGGGTGTTCCTCTGCCTACGGGCGTGCTTGGGGCCCTCACTATCTGGGGCTGGGCGCTTGGGCGTTTGTCAGCTCGGCCTGGTGGCTGCCTGGTGGGGCTCGGGTCCTCTGGTCCTGTCAGGTCTGGACCTGAGGGATGGGCGTCCCCGGTGCCCGAGCCTCGGTGACCGGCCCTGGGGCTACGTCGGTGCAGCGGGCTCCGGCGGGGGCCTGTGTATTGTCGCTGTTGACCCCGGGGGGTCATTGTGTGTGGTCCCTGGTGGGGTTCGTCCGGTTCTTCCACTTGGTCGGATCTGGGGAGTGGACGAGTGGCTCGTCCTGTTCGGGTGGTCCTGGGGACTCTGGGCTCGGGGTCCTTCCTGGGGTCTTGGGCTTTGATCGCCCCTTCGTCTGTCTCGGGCTTTGGGGGGACGGGTCTCTGATGCTTCACAGTCGCTACTAAATGTTCTATTGGAGGAACCTCATTCACTTATGCATGCTCACAACCACACACAAATGGATGCAGGGATGTATAGTAGATGTATGTAGATGGGTATATAAATGAATATAAATATATATGTATGTATATTGTATATATATTTGTAGGTATGGGTATGTGTATTTATAGAAATATTTGCAAGGTCATGAATATTATCAGTCTTTATGCTTGTATGTTTCGTTGTTGTGTTCTGTCATGTGCTTTGCAGGATTGTGGACGGAGGTTTGGTGTGTTTGCCTTGTGCTCTTTCTGTGGACAATTGTTGTTTTGTTGTTTTGTTTTGTTGTCTCACTTTCTCTTTTCTTTCTTTCTCTCTATAAAAAAAAAAAAAAAAATACATATTGGAGTGAGAGGATGGCTATAAGGTGTGAAGGGAGGCCATCTATAAATGGAAAAAAAAAAAAAAAAAAAGATGAAAATGTACCAGTGGAAGAGTCTGCATGAGTGACAGCGGCCCATAAATCGCATAAATCACCGACGGCCCACCGGGAATTTGCCCGGTACGCCCAAATGGCCAGTCCAGCCCTGATAACATCTTATGATCTGAGGTACCCTTTATCATTTACATCATTAATCTGGTCAAAAGACTAACATGGAACCCTTCAATGGCTTCGACAGGTAAATTGTCTTTAAAAAAAAAAGTGTCCGTACAGTTCTTTTATTTGGAAGCCTTAATGATAAAAAAAAAACATTTAAATAATAATAATAATTTAAAAAATTAAAAATAATCTTTTTTTGACAAAAAAAATAACTAGCATGGTGGCACTAACAATTGTTTAAAACAAGTAATGATGAACAGGAAAGTTTCTGTGAAACAGTTACATTACAACACTTGTTCACATTATGTTTGTATTTGAAAGACGGCTACAAACTAAACTTCAGCAGTAAAACAATAAACTTCTAGCTGCTAAATAGGATTTTTTTCCCCACCTAACCAAAAGTAGAGCACCTGCAGCGTTTTTACACAAGTTGAATTTTCTGTTTGAATTCTCAGCTTCAACTCAATACTTCCCAAATGGGGAAGAAGAAAAAAATACTGTACAGTACCTGTTGAATGAACAGGAGGGTACAGTATTTCTGATTTTCTTTGGGTAGTTTACATGGAGTTCATATGTGAGCCTAAAAAGGAGACTCACAGCTTCTGGCAGGGTCATGAGCTTTTCCACAAAAAATTTCACCCTCATTGACGATGTTCAGGCTCGCCGGGTGAAGATCTGATGTTGGGGGGGGGGGGAGACACCTTCAGGATTCAGCAACAAGGTCCCAACGTCCATTTGGCCAAAGAACTCATCACCATCCTAAAGATAAACAAAAATAATTGCCATAAATAAAACCATTAGGGAATAAAATTGCTGAACTACAACAGACCACCATGACAAAACAGGCATTGTATCAAATACAGTTTATGCCAACATAATGATAACTACTGCTTGGTCAAGCATTTTGAATTTTTCTAACAATAAACATTGTAAAATCAGTATTGGTCTAAGGACTATTTGAGAGATCTTCTTGGTCCATTTTGTCACTATTTGACTGAAATAGGAAAACTTCTAAATTGGTTGTTTTTATATAATGATATTATTTAATATGGGACCATCGCAGTCGTCACTGCACATAAACACAGGGTTAGTCAGGGTGTGCTCATGAAGGACAAAATAAAATTCCTGCAGCAGGTCTTTTACCACAATCCTTTAGAATTTCATACAAATTAAAAAAAAAAGAAATTAGTGTGCTGTTCAACTGGAGACCAAATGACCATTAGAATATTATGTGTACCTGCTTATTAGTAAAGTGTGCAGACCAGCGTTTCATCAGAAAGGCTCGGTGGTGATGTCTCCACAATGTCCTCCCTCCAAATGTTAGGTCCACATTGTGTCTTGTCTTCTATTTGGCAGAAAATAGAAGACAGAAAATTGATAGATATGTTGAAAGGAAAAGTCTCATACACACAAACAAAGACACACAATTTGTTTTGACCCAGTATTACCTTCATTTTCTGCAAAAGCTGTGCCAAATGTTCAGCCACGTTGCCCCTCATTTCCATAAGACTGGTGGTGTGATCATGACGGACAGAATAAAATTCCTGCAGCAGGTCTTTTCCCACAATCCTTTAGAATGCATACAAATAAAAAAATTAAAATAAAAAAAAGAAATTAGTGTACTGTTCAACTGGAGGATGACCATCAGAATAATATGTGTACCTGCTTATTAGTGAAGAGTGCAGGCCAGCGTTTCATCAGAAGGTTTGGTGGTGATGTCTTCACGTCATCCCTCCAAATGTTAGGTCCACATTTTGTTTTGTCTTCTGTTTGGAGCACAAATCCAATGTGGAATCCAGGGAATGTAAGACAGAAAATTGATCGATATGTTGAAGGGAAAAGTCTCATACATACAAACAAAGACACACAGACAATTTGTTTTGACCCAGTATTACCTTCATTTTCTGCAAAAGCTGTGCCAAATGTTCAGCCACGTTGCCCCTCATTTCCATAAGACTGGTGGTGTGATCATGACGGACAGAATAAAATTCCTGCAGCAGGTCTTTTTCCACAATCCTTTAGAATGCATACAAATAAAAAAATTAAAATTAAAAAAAAGAAATTAGTGTGCTGTTCAACTGGAGAGCAAATGACCATCAGAATAATATGTGTACCTGCTTATTAGTGAAGAGTGCAGGCCGGCGTTTCATCAGAAGGCTTGGTGTTGATGTCTCCACAATGTCATCCCTCAAAATGTTAGGTCCACATTTTGTTTCATCTTCTATTCGGCGCACAAATCCAATGTGGCGGTTAGACCAAAAAAAAAAAAAAAAAGAGAGAAAATAATAATTTAATGAACTAACACAGAATATAAGCAAAATTCACTATATCACCAGGAATTATTGTAAGAACCAACAGCCCTTGGTTTGAATAATCCCTGTCGAAGTAAAAAAAAATTAAACCATGCGGTAAATTATTCTGTATGCAACAGGAAGCTAGCATAAAGCTAACTGCTAACAGCATTAGCTCTCTGTGAGGGCTCTCTGTGTTTGCTACAGGCATTAACTACCGGTACTAATTCAATCAGTCCCGAAATAACAACAAAGGATGATCAACTACAAAGTACTGTAGCTATAATTTAGGGCAAAAATGATGCAGTTGACACTCCGGTGAAACATTAGCTATCGTTAACATGAGCACACAAAAACGTTATTTTACTAGCAAGTGCAATAAAAACGGAATCAAATTTGAGCACTTAACATGTGTCAATAAACTGTTACATCAACCAGACTGACCTGATTTCAGCACTTCGTCACAGTAATGAGATTTTGCAGCAAACAGTCAGGAGAAACATGCACTGAGCTCATGGTTCTTCTTCTTCTTCTATTGAGTTATGGCGGATCGCAAACAACTGTTAGGTGCATACCGCCACCTACTGTGCACCAGGCAGGTGACGTGTTCACTGACAAGCCCTGCCCCAAACCAGTAAAAACATGTAAATGAGAGGTGTCTGCACTCAGAGCCATTAGTAAAGCAGATACTCAGATTGAGAAGTGTACAATTCACATATTGTTAGGTAATGGTCCCGCCTTTTGCAAAATAACAAAAAGATTAGTAATAATAGCTTGACTTATTATGTAAATGAAAATTTGGGATTACAGTGTGGGCTACGGCCTCTTTCGGGAATGAGCCTCACGAGGGCTGCTGGGGAGAAAGCAAGCACGGGCTACGACCTCTTTTGTGAATGAGCCTCACATGAGCTGCCAGGGAGTGAGCCCTGCACGGGCCGTCGGGAAGAGAGCCGGGAGAATGGTCCCGCATCGGCTGCCGCGAAGTGAGCCAGCATGAGCTGCCAGAGAGTGAGCCCGCATGGGCTGCCAGAGAGTGAGCCCGCATGGGCTGCCAGAGAGTGAGCCCGCATGGGCCGCCAGAGAGTGAGCCCGCATGGGCCGCCAGAGAGTGAGCCCGCATGGGCTGCCAGAGAGTGAGCCCGCATGGGCCGCCAGAGAGTGAGCCCGCATGGGCCGCCAGAGAGTGAGCCCGCATGGGCCGCCAGAGAGTGAGCCCGCATGGGCCGCCAGAGAGTGAGCCCGCATGGGCTGCCAGAGAGTGAGCCCGCATGGGCTGCCAGAGAGTGAGCCCGCATGGGCTGCCAGAGAGTGAACCCGCATGGGCTGCCAGAGAGTGAGCCCGCATGGGCTGCCAGAGAGTGAGCCCGCATGGGTTGCCAGAGAGCGAGCCCGCATGGGCTGCCAGAGAGCGAGCCCACATGGGCTGCCAGAGAGCGAGCCCACATGGGCTGCCAGAGAGTGAGCCCACATGGGCTGCCAGAAAGTGAGCTAGGGAATGGTCCCGTATAGGCTGCCGCAAAGTGAGCCCGCATGGACTACAGGGGATAGAGAAAGGGAGAGGGAGCCAGCTTGGGCTACCTGAGAGACAATAAGCCCACGAGGGCTGCAAGAGAGAAAACGAAGCCCACCTGTGCTGCCAGAGAGAAGCAAAGCCCACATGAGCTGCCAGAAAGGAAGAGGGAGGCGTCGTTCACAGCTGAAGGACTCCTCCACCAGTTAGCAATGCGAGAGCTTACTTAGAAACTGAGCAAGCGCTGAGCAGCGAGCATGGACGAGATGTCCGGGTGGACGTAGGAGGAGCAGGCCGCCAAGACCAGCGACCAGGCCGTCGGAGGGAAGCCTCAGGAGCACGCCGAATGGCTGCGGAGGGAGCTTAGCTACGCCTCTCGGGGGCGCAACGGCATGAATAGAAAACAGAGTCAGGAAGGAGCTCGATGGCAAGGGTAGGGAACAGACTCGGGAACGGACCCAGATGATAGGTTTGCATGAAATTTAATGCCAGCCAGGAGGGATCAAATAAATGGGAGCTGGAAACGGCGTAGGTCAAACCAACACGTGACAAAGCGGTGGATATCGACAATGGGAGGAAGGGCGACTCGAAAGCCACACGGGACTTAACAAACGGGCACCAGGCGAAATCTAGGATCGCCGAGCGGGAGGGCCCAGGCTCGAGCGAATGAAAAACGGGCTGACTGAAAGAGCTGGAAAAGCAACAGGGACGCGGCTGCGGGGCGAGACATGGAAGGTCAGGGATGACCTGTAATTAAAACGAAAGAGAGCAACCGCGAGGAGGGTAGTAATAGCAATTAATCAGGGAGATGGCGTGATCAACAGAGGCGTAAGAGAGAGAGAAGGGAGCTTTAGGTATGAGGGAGTTGATGCTAGGATGGGGGCCAGAATGAGGGGCGGAAAGATCGATAATTAAACGTTTCTTAAGTGTAAACTTACGAGTGGCCACGCCCAACGGACTGACTCGAAAGGAGGAAAAGAGGGGAGACGCAAAGGGGCCAATCATAAAGCCCTTAGACACCTCCTTGCGGAGGAGCTGGGCCACTACGTCTGGTTTGGCGAGCGCCGAACGCAGGTTGGGACAAACCAAGGAGGCAGAAGGAGGGCAGGAAACCCCGATGAAAAAACCCTGGGAAAGACAGTGAGGAGAAAATCAACGAACGAACGATCGGGGTGAGACAGAAGCAGCGAGGCCAACCCAGGAACCAAAACAGGGGTGGACAGAAAACGGGAACTCAGCGGCTGGACCCGGGGAGGGCCTTTGGGGGACCCAACCGGTGAGGGTAGACGGACCTCGGGTGTGCATCCCTGCAGATGCTACACACATGGAGGAAGTTGCAGTTGGGGTATGAGCAGACGGCACGGTTAAAATTATTGCAAATTGGCATGTTATTGAATACCTCCACCCGACGACCGCGGCGGTCCGTACGCAGGCCGCCAACAAACCCCCAACAGAACCCCCAACAGAACGGGGCGCCGGCAGGGAGGGCAGAGAAGGCAGGCTAAATGGGACCGAAGGGCAGAGGGAACTGCGATGGCCGACGGCAGAGCAGGAGTGGCATGGGGCTGCGTGGGTCAGCATGACCAGGAGGTCAGTGTCCAGGATAGACCAGTCGATACGCACCCCCGACCGGGACAGGATGGCAGCAGCCTTAGTGGAAAAGGCGTTATGGTAACGGTAGTACAGGGACCTGCCGTACATGAGGCTGAGATCCACCACCAGGGCGAGGTAGGCGTCCAGCTCGACCCTACGCTCGGGGTAGACCGAGCAAAGAACATCCCTGAACACCCCAAAGGCTGCCACAAACTCGCCGACGGACAGGTCCCTGGACAGGCGGGGATCGGCGGAGCGGAAGACCGCAGTGAACTCCGAGGAGGAGGCCACCTGATGATCGACTGGGGGGGAGGGGAGCAGCAGGGAAACCAGACTAACGTGCTGCCCCTGCAGGATCTTAGCACGGAGCCTCGGGGAAATCGAAGCATGTGCCGGCATGTACGGCTGGCCTAAAGAGGGAGAGCATGAAGAAAAACAATTAAAGTCAGGACAGCACCAGGCAGCTCACGAGTACAGCCACCTCGATCACCAACCGCACAGAACATCCACAGTGCAAGCATTACCAACGTGACACGATCTAAACAGGTAAAACAACGCCAGTGCGACAGAATTTAAACAGATTAAACGTACCAAAGTCACTCAACAGGTCAAACGACGCCAGTGCGACAGAATTTAAACAGATTAAACATACCAAAGTCACTCAACAGGTCAAACGACGCCAGTGCGACAGAATTTAAACAGATTAAACATCACTAAAGCTACACAAGGCGAAGGTTTGTGTAAAACAAACCAGCAAGACATGAAGAAACAACGGTGGAACAACAGCGCCATCTGCCTGGCAGAGTTAACACAACGCAGTCGCAGTACCACCGCCCGCGCACCAGACGGCGCTGCAGAACGGGCGAAAATCAACGAAGAAGAGCCGACCTAGCATTAGCAGCAGAGCTAGGAGCGGCGCAAGTCAGCGAACTGACCATAAAAAGATAAAAATGAGGCACGTCGAGGCAAAGCAGAACGACTGTGGACAAGTAACGATACGTCTTACCCAGTGGAGGAGCGGAGCGGGCCTCGGCGAGAGTGAACGCCACGGGACCAGGCAGGGGAGCTGACTGACCCAACGATGCTGGAGCAGAGGGCTGACGCTGAGCGGACAGAGCCGAGACTGACCGGACGAGCTCGTTGAGCGAGGCGAGCAGCTCAGAGGACAGATGGACCTGCGAAGGCCGATCGGAACGCCGGCCGGGGAGCGGGGAGAGAGGCGGAGAGGAGGCCGGGGCACGGGCGGCCGGCGCAGGAGGAACGTAGCGGCTCGTGGAGGGGACCGGCTCCGGGTCCGGAGCGGGGGCACCGGAGGAACGGGGACGGCCCCTGCTGCGTTTGGCGGGAGGTGGAGACCGCTTCCTGGTACGCTTCCCGGACACGGGCGTCAGCTGCCGCGAAGGAGGCGAAGAGTCGCCGGATGGAACCAGCTCGGCGAGGGACTCCAGCTGGGCAGAGGTGAGACCGGACGCCGGGCAGATGCCCCTAGACTGCAGGTATGCAGACGGAGAGTAGGAAACGGGGCGCGAGGCGCGCCGAGAGCTCCGACGGGTGGGAGCAGGGGAAGGAGGACCAGCGGTGGCCGGGATGAGGACCGGGGAGTTCCCGGAGGCGCAGGAATCGACGTCAGGCAGCTACTGGAGAGACTCGCGTTACATTTTCTCACTTGGAAACAGAACAGACTTACCCTGCTGTTGAGCTCCCTTCATCCTCAGCGATGACGCCGACATGTTTACGTTTCAGGTGCTGTATCATCACCGTGGTGCTACCGTGCCATGTCAAGTCAATTTTGCAAAGCTTGCACGTTACGCATTTTTTAACTTTGTTAAGCGTGAAGTGCTCCCACACTTTTGACAACTTGGGTCGGACAGCTTTTACTGCGTCGGCCATTTGAAACTTCCGCGGAACACACCCCTCCTCTCTGCCTCTGCTCTGTTGCTTCTGCTCGCTCCGCCCGCTCAAGGCGCGCTGCAGTTTTTGTTTTTTTTTCAACTTTATTCAGCCAGCTAGCGTTGACACTGTTTTGCAACTGAACAAAACAGCTCCGCGACGTGCAGAAAGACACATAATCGTGAGACCAGTGATGGCATAGTTACATTGAAAAAGTAACTTAGTTAAGTTACTGATTAGTCCTTGGGAAAAGTAACTTAGTTAAGTTACTGATTACTTGATTTGGAAAGTAACTAAGTTAGATTACTAAGTTACTTTATTAGTTACTTTCAGCAGCCGCTGACAAGAACCCTCTGTCACAATACATAAAAAATTTAAATGTTTTAATAAAATAATTACTAATAAATATTCAAAAAACAAAATACAGTAGTCTTTCTTGACTTCACTAAACAAATAATATTTTTACAAAAAAGACTTATAAAATGTTTATTTTGAAAATGTGTCAAGTAAACAATACGTTTGTATGAAAATAAATAAAAGCATGAGCCACTGGCCAAAAGGATGGTCCAGCACAGAAGATCAACATCATCAGGTCAGGACTCTGTGGTCTACACTCATCTCCAGGCCAGCGGTCACTCTTTCAGGGATGAAGATGTTCACATCCTTGATAGAGAGGAACGATGGTTTGAGAGAGGAGTAAAGGAGGCCATCTTTGTGAAAAGAAACCATCCATCATTAAACAGGGGTGGAGGCCTCTGGGTTCAACTGTCCCCCTCTTACAATGCTGTTATTGCTAGTATCACTCAGCCCTCTGTGAATAGCAAACAACCATCAGGGTGCTGCTAACTATCCATTGTTAGGCTGATGGTCCGTGAGCAGCTGGTTTCAGCTGTCAGCAGCAAACTGGTTCATCCACTGTGAGAGGGTGCTACAGTATTTATAAGATTGAGATGAATACAGCATCTCAGACTGAGGAAGTCTTTTGGACAAAAGATAAAACGTTTCTACAATTTTTTTTGTTCTGTTTTGTTTTTTGAATGTCCAGAGGACCAGACTTAGCATTTTTAGATTTTTCTACCTGGATTATTGAGCATGCATCAGGGTCATCATCACACGCTTCTTAGCTGCAGGTGGATGTCCCTCAAGAGGAAAAAGACAGCTGCTTCCTCTGTCTCAGACTGGAAATAACACAAACAGGTAAAAAAATAAAAATAGTTAATAAGATTATCATTTTAAATTAAAAAGGTTAATTATTAATAAAAGAACAATACCTCTTCTTGTGGTTGGATCTCTCGGTCATCATCAGGGCAGGGATTTATTCAGCTCCAGGACTTGTTGACATCAGTTTTTTCATAAAGTGATTAACTTTTTGGCTGGTGTTGACATGATGATGGACGTGATGGAAGACGTTTTAGAGACGCTCAGTTAATTTAAAGCCTGCACAGCAACAACAACATTTCAGACGTAGATCCAGAGCTTTAAAATGTCCTACAGTTTGTGTTATTGACTGATCTGACCTACCTGAAGGCTGTTTTAATGCTGCTGCTGCTCTGTTAGCAGTGTTTACAAGCTGCTCCTCGTTCACGTTCGGATCACGTCGTTAAGTCCGTTCAAGTTAGACGTGTTGTCTGCTGCAGATCCAGTCTCCGTGAAACAAAGTCCACACACCGTTTTGGATGTGCGCTCGTGTTTTTAACAAGTCACAACGTTCCCAAACAAACAGGAGACCGCAGCGAGATGCTAAACCTAGCTTAATGCTAACGTGTGCTACAAGACACCGGGCGGTCGCATAGACTGACGTCACTCCTGTCTTTTTTTTTATCGCTCTCCCCCGAGACGCATTGGCGAAATAAAATTAAATTATTTACAGTACTACAGAAAATGACAAATAACTAAGTAACGCACAATAATTTGGAGAAAATAACTTTAATCTGATTACTGCAGTTTGAAAAGCAACGCGTTAGATTACTAGTTACTGAAAAAAGTGGTCCGACCAGAGTAACGCGTTACTTAACGCGTTACTGACATCACTGCGTGAGACACAACGAATCGATGATGAAATTCGTTGCCAACACTTTTAATAATCGATTTTTATCGATTTTATCGATTCGTTGTTGCACCCCTAATATATATA
>JBBPBX010007554.1:0-22183 GCA_038048925.1 Garcialebias charrua | reverse complement strand
ATATATATATACGCGCACGCACACAAAAGCATGCGCGTGCCTGCATGCACCCTTTAAAAGAAAGCAAACTCCACTGTTAAACAAAAAGCCGTGGTGGTCTTGTGGTTAACACGTTGCGCTACCACTCCCAAGGACGTGAGATCGAATCTCACATGGTTGATTTATTTTATTTTATTTTTTTATTATACGGTTATACGGTTATTGTTCAAAGCTCAGAATTTATGGTTTTGTGTGAGAAATCATTTAATATCTTATATTTTTTTATATATGTGATTGCTATTTGAATTGATTGTTAATTTTGTTTGAAGAAGGGGCAGAAATAATGAGATTTTTTTCTTCTGCCTCCTTTCATTTCATGTATTGTTTTGTTTTATAATGTGGTTTTGTAAATAATTTTCTTGTGTTTTTACAATTTGAAATTAATAAATTCAATAAAAAAAATTAAAAAAAGTTGGAAGAGGAAGGGATTTATTATAATTTATCCCCCATGTCTTGCCAAGTATAAACACTCAATGCGGTCGGTGACACATACGCAATTGCATCATCGCTAGGTTCACTCAACGGGGGGTAAAACACGTGAGACACTAGTATAAACCTAGCTTGAGACTCTGCTTGCACTTCCCCCCTTAGACAGAAGAAAGGCCTTGAAATGAATTCACACATAACAGACCCTGAAGTTATCTCACAGTTGAGCATTTTGGTACATCCACTGAACGGAAAGGTTTGTCTGCTCCAGAAAAATTTTATGCATACAATTGTCTTATTCTGCTGTGCTGATTATTCTGTAACCTTGATGTTCTGTCAAATAAATTATTTTGCTTACAAGTACTGTCTCTCTCCTTGTCCTTGGCACGTGTATATACGGTGCGTGCCGGCACATGCAGGTGGCCCATTGCCATGTTCTACAACATGCTTGACCTATTGTTGTCCGTCAACTGACGGACCGACACAGGTCACATGACATGAGGTCAACTGACGGACCAACACAAGTAACATGACCTGAGGTCAAGTGACGGACCAACACAGGTCATATGACCTAAGGTCAACTGACAAAACAACACCGGTCACACAACATGAAGTCAACTGATGGGCCGACACAGGTCACACGGCATGAGGTCAACTGAAGTATTGACACAGGTCACACGACCTTAGGTCAACTGAGGGACCGACACAGGTCACATGACCTAAGGTCAACTGACGGACCGACACAGGTCACATGACCTGGTCAAGTGACGGACCAATACAGGTCACATGACCTAAGGTCAACTGACAAAACGACATAGGTCACACGACATGAGGTCAACTGACGGACTGACACAGGTCACACGCCATGAGGTCAACTGACGGACCGACATAGGTCACATGGCATGAGGTCAACTGACGTGGCGACACAGGTCACATGACCTGAGGTCAACTGAAGGACAGACACAGGTCACATGACCTGAGGTCAACAGGCTGACCGACACAGGTCACATGACCTAAGGTCAACTGACGGACCGACACAGGTCACATGACCTAAGGTCAACTGACAAAATGACACAGGTCACACAACATGAAGTCAACTGACGGACCGACACAGGTCACACGACATGAGGTCAACTGACGGACCAACATAGGTCACATGACCTGAGGTCAACTGACATACCGGTATAATGGACCAGATTACACGTTTATATACGTTGCGTCCCATTGCCGTGTTCTACAACATGCTTGACCTGGCAGCGATAAATGCTTATGTATTATACAAGGCCTGCACTGGGTCCAAGGATTTTGGACTGAGGGGTGGGGGGTGTAGGTGTAGAATTATAGGGTCATTAGCATGTGAATCGACATTATCTATCTCACTGAAAGGGAGCGGGGGATTTAGAAGCCAAGTTCACTTGCGCAAAAAAGCGTAGCCTTAGTCGAAGTAGTGCTAAATGCCTCTTCACATTCTTTTGTCCAGGTCCACATGACATTTTGCTGCAGCAGTTTGTGTAGTGGGTGCAGAATCGTTGACAGGTTCGGTAGAAACTTGTGATAATAATTAATTAAACCCAAGCCCTCCCTGGGCTGCTACCTTACCGTGGTGGAGGGATTTAAGTGTCCCAATGATCCTAGGAGCTATGCTGTCAGGGGTTTCATGCCCCTAGTAGGGTCACCCAAGGCAGACAGGTCCTAGGTGAGGGACCAGACAAAGTGCAACCCAAAGACCCCAATGATGAGTCAAATAAATGGACAAAATGTTCCCTCGCCCAGACGCGGGTCACCGGGGCCCCACTCTGGAGCCAGGCCCGGAGGTGGGGCACGTTGGCGAGTGCCTGGTGGCCGGGCTTTTACCCATGGAGCTCGGCCGGGCACAGCCCGAAGAAGAGACGTGGGTTCCCCTTCCCATGGGCTTACCACCTATGGCAGGGGCCAAAGGGGTCGGGTGCAATGGGAGATGGGTGGTGGCCAAGGACGGGGACCCTGGCGGTCCTCGGCTACAGAAGCTGGCCATTGGGACATGGAATGTCACCTCTCTGGTGGGGAAGGAGCCTGAGCTAGTGTGTGAGGGTGAGAGGTTCCGGTTAGAAATAGTCGGACTCACCTCAACGCATGGCTCTGGCTCTGGAACCAGTTTCCTTGAGAGGGGTTGGACACTCTTCCACTCTGGAGTTGCCCCTGGTGAGAGGCGTTGAGCAAGAGTGGGCATACTTGTTGGATTGTCCATAACGAACACCATGTTCAGGTATAAGGGGTACATATATGCTCTTGGCACCAGGACACCCTAGGTCGCAGTTCGATGATCGACTTTGTTGTCGTCTCATCTGATCTGCGGCCGCATGTCCTGGACACTCGGGTGAAGAGAGGGGCGGAGCTGTCCACTGACCACTACCTGGTGGTGAGTTGGCTCCGATGGTGGGGGAGGATGCCGGTCAGACCTGGCAGACCCAAACGTATTGTGAGGGTCTGCTGGGAACGTCTGGCAGAGTCTCCCGTAAGACGGAGCTTTAACTCCCACCTCCGGGAGAGCTTTGAACATGTTCCGAGGGAGACGGGGGACATTGAGTCCGAGTGGGCCATGTTCCACGCCTCTATTGTTGAGGCAGCTTATCAGAGTTATGGCCGCAAGGTTGTTGGGGCCTGTTGTGGTGCGTGGTGGCAACCCTCGAACCCGGTGGTGGACATTGGCGGTGAGGGATGCTGTCATGCTGAAGAAGGAGTCATATTGGGCCTTTTTGGCCTTTGGGACCCCGGAAGTAGCAGATGGGTACCGACAGTCCAAGCGGCATGCGGCTCGGGTGGTTGCTGAGGCAAAAACTCGGGCGTGGGAGGAGTTCGGAGAGGCCATGGAGAATGACTTCTGTACGGCTTCGAGGCGATTCTGGTCCACCATCCGGCATCTCAGGGGGGGAAAGCGGTACGCGACCAACACCATTTATGGTGGGGATGGCGTGCTTTTGACCTCAATTCGGGATGTTGTGAGTCGGTGGGCAGAATACTTCGAAGACCTCCTCAATCCTACTGGCATGTCTTCCACTGAGGAAGCGGAGCCTAGGGACTATGGGTCGGGCTCTCCAATCTCTGGTGCTGAGGTCACTGAGGTGGTTAAAAAGCTCCGCGGTGGCAGGGCTCCGGGGGTGGATGAGATTCGCCCTGAGTTCCTTAGGGCTCTGGATGTTGTGGGGTTGTGTTGGCTTACGCGACTCTGCAATATCGCGTGGACATCGGGGGCAGTTCCCTTGGATTGGCAGACTGGGGTGGTGGTTCCCCTATTCAAAAAGGGGGACCGTAGGGTGTGTTCCAACTATAGGGGGATCACACTCTTAAGCCTCCCTGGTAAGGTCTATTCAGGGGTTCTGGAGAGGAGGGTCCGTCGGATAGTCGAACCTCGGATTCAGGAGGAGCAGTGTGGTTTTCGTGCTGGTCGTGGAACACTGGACCAGCTCTACACCCTCAGCAGGGTCCTGGAGGGCGCGTGGGAGTTTGCCCAACCAGTTTACATGTGCTTTGTGGACTTGGAAAAGGCATTTGACCGCGTCCCTCGGGGGGTTCTGTGGGGGGTACTCCGGGAGTATGGGGTACCAGGCCCATTGATATGGGCTGTTAGGTCCCTGTACGACCGGTGTCAGAGCTTGGTCCGCATTACCGGCAGTAAGTCAGGCTCGTTTCCAGTGAGAGTTGAACTCCGCCAAGGTTGCCCTTTGTCACCAATTCTGTTCATAACTTTAATGGACAGAATTTCTAGGCGCAGCCAAGGTGTTGAGAGGATCCGTTTTGGAGGCCTTAGAATTGCTTCTCTGTTTTTTGCAGATGATGTGGTCCTATTGGCTTCATCAGATCGTGATCTACAGCTTTCGCTGGAGCGGTTTGCAGCCGAGTGTGATGCTGCATAAATGAGGATCAGTTCCTCCAAATCCGAGGCCATGGTCTTGAGCCGGAAAAGGGTAGCATGCCCTCTCCGGGTCGGGGAGGAGGTCCTGCCCCAAGTGGAGGAGTTTAAGTATCTCGGGGTCTTGTTCACGAATGAGAAAAAACTGGAGCGTGAGATCGATAGGCGGATAGGTGCAGCATCCGCAGTGAAGCGGGCACTGTACCGGTCTGTCGTGGTGAAGAGAGAGCGGAGTCGAAAGGCAAAGCTCTCAATTTACCGATTGATCTACATTCCCACCTTCATCTATGGTCATGAGCTTTGGGTTGTGACCGAAAGAACGAGATCTCGGATACAAGTGGCTGAAATGAGTTTTCTCCGCAGGGTGTCTGGACACTCCCTTAGAGATAGGGTGAGAAGCTCGGTCATCCGGGAGGGACTCGGAGTAGAGCCGCTGCTTCTCCACATCGAGAGGAGCCAGTTGAGGTGGCTCAGGCATCTGGTTAGGATGCCTCCTGGACACCTCCCTGGTGAGGTGTTCCGGGCATGTCCCACCGGAAGGAGACCCAGAGGAAGACCCAGGACACGCTGGAGGGACTATGTTTCTCGGCTGGCCTGGGAACGCCTTGGGATTCCCCCAGAGGAGCTGCTCCAAGTGGCTGGAGAGAGGGAAGTTTGGGCCTTCCTACTTAGGCTGTTACCTAGGGCTGGGCGATATATCGATATTTTTAAAATATCGATATTTTTTCTAAAGAGATATAAGACGAGACTATATCGTTTATATCGAGAATCCACCGTCCCCCTCCTTCTCCTTCACTGAGCAGCACAGACCCAGCCCCTCCTTCCTGCAGGAGGGCGGAGCCGCGGAGACTTTCAGCACAACAAGAAGTAAACACGGCAGATATGAAGAGCCGCGACGCAGCTAGTTTGGATTTAAATGGTCAGATGAGGGCAGAAAAAATATTTTTGTAGACGATGCTGAAAATAATCCCGACGAAGGCTCGGATCTACGAATCTTTTTCACCATTTAAACAGCGGAGTGGAGCGTGAAACGGCAGAACCGAGTTTTTTTTTTTACAGCCTCCTGCTTCATTAAACAAACCACGGGTCCAAGCTCATTTAGTCGTGCGCGCACTGTAGCGCTTTCATGAGAGGAGCAGAAGGAGGTGGAGACATTAATAAATCAGCAGCTCATCACATCGCCAAAGAAACGGTCCTTAGCGGCTAACAAGATGGCTAACGCTTTAGCCGCCTTCTTCCACAGCTGCCTGAGACTGACCGTGTCTTTGGCGCTATATGATAAACTGCTGATTTAATAATGTCTCCGCCTCTCTGTTCACGTTTCTGAGTGGAGGCTGTCGTGTTTTTACACAAGGATTCAATGCGACACTTTAGAGCATCTTAAGAGAACGTCTTTCGTGAACCCGGAAACAACCCCCTGACCCTTTCACAATAAAACCGGATACAGTATATCAAATATATTATACCACAGAGGCTCACATTTACTGCAGTTCACAAACACTGACTAAAGTGAAAGCACCTTTCTATCTTATCAAGAGACTCAAAGCTCTTTAAAACACAATCTGTGTCCTCATTTACCCATTTATACAGCACTCTGCTAGAACTGTACAAAGAATAATCAGTACTTTTATCACATTCATACACTGATGGGACACACATCAGAGGCAATGACACAGCTGCCCTCAGCTGAAGAGGACTATTATTTAATAGGTGTAAATAAATGTCTAAAAAATAAAGTAATGTATAAAATAGTTCATTTTTTAGACATTTATTTTGTAGAGTTACAGCTGTTTGTTAATAAATGTTGCTGTGTGACAACTGGGACAAAGCTTTGACTCAGAAATATATTTTTGTTATTCTTTTATGGAAAGAAAATTATATCGAGATATATATCGTATATCGCGATATATCACAACAATATCGAGATATGAATTTTTGTCCATATCGCCCAGCCCTACTGTTACCCCCGCAACCCGACCCCGGATAAGCATACCAAAATGGATGGATGGATAAACTCAAGAATGAGCGCAACTCACTGACATTTCTAGGCTCTGGCGCCTTCAAGATTGCTTTGACTTTGTCCTTTGTTTTGTGGAGTCCACGCCTGTCGATCTGATGTCCACAATACTCGATGGAATCTTTGAAGAACTCACTTTTTTTTTTTTGCTCTCAGTCCATATTTTTCTAGCCTGGCCAGGACTTCTGCTAGATTAGTTAAATGGTTTTCTTCATCAACACCTGTGACGATGATGTCGTCCAGAAAACATTGTGTTCCTGGAATACCCTGCAGAACCTGATCCATGGCACGTTGCCACATTGCTGGAGCACTAGCAATACCAAATACCAGTCGATTATACCGGAATAGGCCTTTGTGAGTATTTATCACTAAATATTTCTTGGATGTCTCTTTTACTTCTATCTGGAGATATGCTTGGGCGAGGTCGATTTTTGGGAAGTGTTATCCACCTGCCACTGCTGTGAATATGTCTTCAATCCGTGGAAGTGGGTACTGATCTATGCGGAGTACTGGGTTCACTGAAACCTTAAAATCACCGCAGATTCTCACATTGTCACCTGTTTTCTTGCTTACTGGCACTATTGAGTCAGAGTCAGAGAGTCTTTATTGTCATTTGCACCGCATGTGGTACATGTGATGAAAACGAGATTATGTACACGGGGTCCCAGTTACATCCAACAACAAATGCAAGAGAAAAACAGTAATAACATCTAGAATTAACTAAGAGAAACATCAACTAGTAATACACTAAGCCCTAATGTAGTGGAAAAACATCATTATAAACAGCAGCACGAACATGAGTCTGTATGAGCAGATGGTCACAGATGAACACAGCAACAAGAAAACAGATCAGCATCAGCATGATGTGATATTTTGCAGTGTTTATTCTCATTATTTATTTATTCATGAGTCTAACAGCCTCAGGGTAGAAGCTGTTCCTCAGTCTAGTGGTTCTACATTTGATGCTCCTCAACCTCCGTCCTGATGGGAGTGGGGCAAAGAGTGAGTGTGCTGGGTGAGTGAGGTCTTTCATGATGCAGGTGGCCCAGTCTGACCATTCCACTTTGGTGAGTATTCCTTGTGCTTCTAATGTCACGTTCCCACCAAATGCGTTTCGCGCCGCCGAAGCAGCCACTTTACATTGAAAGTCTACGTGGCCGCGCATCTCTGAGCGGCGCGGCGTGACGCTGCGTGTCTACAGCAGTTCAAGCAGCGCGGCAGTGAGCAGCAGCTGTCCACCGCGCCCGCGTCGCGTCCGAGCAGTGACTGTCGGAGTTCAATTAAATGAACCTTGACCTACTTCGGCAGCTTGCAGAAAAGCAGCAACCAATCGGGAGAGACTCTGCTGTGTGATGACGCAACATAACGGGACATTTTATGGACTTTTTAAACTTACCCAATGAGCCTCCATGAAGACACCAGCCTCCGGTAAGAAACTTGGCATTTTTACAGTTGCCGCTGTCCGCTCGAGCTTACGATCACCCCAAACATTAAAAAAAGTTTTAGTCTCAACAAAGACCGTCAGAGCTGTAGTTCGGCTCGTAGTAAACCCACTCAAGTAGTAACGAGGCTCACGTACAGCTGATCTTTATCTGCCCGGTGTACAAAAAAAAAAAGAAGAGAAAAGGACCGGAAAAGGAGCCAGAGCTATTCCCACTGCGCGTCTGCAGCCGCGTTCTGTGTGAACAGGCATCTGTTGACAAGCAGCCAAAACACTGCGGTAGGAGCTTTTTTGATGCGCGAAAAGCGTTTGGTGAGAACGTGGCATGAGCGTTGAAGCTTTGCTTCGACCTTGGGCCTTACAGCATATGGTACAGGACGTGCTTTGTGAAACCTGGGTTTTGCGTCGCCTTCCAATATGATGTGTGCTTTCATATTTTTTAAAGTGCCAATTCCTTCTTTGAACACCAAAAGCATGTTCTTCAAGTATCTTTTTCAGTCTTTCTTCGACCGAACTTGCACTCAGGTCTGGTGCCAGTGTCATGGACTTTCTATCTTTCCAATTAAGTTGAATATGTTTCAACCAGTCACGTCCAAATAATGGGGCACCGCCTATTTTCAGAACATAAAGTTCAAGATTTCGTTTCTTTTTCTCATAATCCACTTCCACTTGTAGTTTTCCTAAAGGAGGTATTCTTTCACCCGTGTATGTCTTTAGTTTCACTGAGGTGGGTTTTAATGTCATTTTTGGAAACTTGGCTCTGTAATCTTCATATGAGATCAGTGAGAGGGCTGACCCAGTATCCAGTTCCATCTTTAAATTACCCCTTGTACTTTAGGTGTAAGCCATATTGCATCCTTATATTTCTCCTTGTCTTTTATTGTGTACAACTCAAGGCATGCCAAATCCTCCTGCAAAGAATTTGAGTCAGTGTCATTTGAGTCTGTGTCATCTATTGCATGTAATTTCTTGTTCTTTTTCCACATTTTGTTTTTGATATATTGTTTTAATCTGCACATTTTTTGTATATGTCCCTTTTTATTGCATTGAAGACATTCTTTATCCTTAATCCAGAAATTAGTGGCATCATGTGACTTTTTGCCGCATCTGTAACAGCTCTGTGATTTATCATTAGGTTGCACACGCATCTTATTGATGGAGAACAACTTTGTGAATTTTCCCTGAAGCTCTCCTGCATCTCTTGCTACGGTTTCCATAGAAATAGCAATTTCTAATGCACAATGTAACGTCAGATTATCCTCTGTGAGAAGTCGTTTCTATGTGCTCTCATTGTGTATCCTACAGGCGAAACGGTCTCTCAGCGCATCTGACAGCCCCTCCCCGAATTGCCAGTGTTCTGACAGCCGCCGAAGCTCTGCGATGTACTCCGACATGGACTCTGTTTTTAACTGATTCCGTTTATGAAATCTAAATTGTTCGGCTATAACCAGTGGTTATAGCCGGTTGGAAATGTCGTTGGAGAACCTCTGTGATCTCCTTGAAACTTTTGTCTGCTGGTTTGGCTGGTGTGATGAGGCTGCACAGCAAGTGATAAATTTTATAATAATAATAATAATGAATTCAATTTATAACGCACTTTTCATTAATGAAAATCTCAAAGTGCTACAAAGTGCAACAGAATTAAATGTCAATAAAACAAGTAAAATCAATAACAGTATCAACTAAGATCAAAAGTAGAATCATGAGGAGGTAGAGTATGCTCGGTTGAAAAGAAAGGTCTTCAAGCCGCTCTTAAAGTCAACCACAGACTGTGGGGCTCTCAGACAGTCAGGAAGAGAGTTCCACAGGCGGGGGGCAGCCACACTGAAAGCCCGGTCTCCCATGGTCCTTAATTTGGTTCTCGGAATGTGAAGGAGATTACTGTTCTGTGACCGCAGCGACCGGGTGGATGAGTATGGAATAAGAATATCCTTCAGATAATCTGGTGAAGCTCCATGTAAGCATTGATGTGTAATGAGAGCAGTTTTGTACTGAATTCTGTAGGCGACAGGAAGCCAATGAAGGTTATGGAGAATGGGCGTAATACGTTCAAATTTACGAACTCTCAACAAGATCCTTGCTGCACTGTTTTGAATATATTGAAGTTTCTGAAGGTTTTTGCCAGGGATTCCAACAAACAGGGAGTTGCAGTAGTCGAGCCTGGAGGAGACAAAAGCATGGACGAGCTTCTCAGCATCGGAAAAAGTTAGGGATGGGCGAAGTCTGGAGATGTTTCGAAGATGGAAGAAGCAAGTTTTAAACAGAAGCTTAATGTGATTTTCAAATGTAAGATTGGAGTCCATTTTTATTCCAAGATTAGTAACAGAGGTGGAGAGGGGGATGTCTTGTCCAGAAAAGGAAAGTGTTGTTATAGGAGATGTTTGTACCTGGTGAGGGGTGCCAATCAGTATGGCCTCAGTCTTGGAGCAGTTTAATTGAAGAAAGTTCTGATTCATCCATGCCCTAATTGCCTCCAGGCAGGCAGAGAGGGCAGTGAGTGAAGATGGAGATGACAAGGTGGAAGATGAGGATGCTCCAGTCCTGATGTAAAGCTGTGTATCGTCGGCATAACAGTGAAAAGAAATGTTGAACTGATTAATAATTTGACCTAAAGGCAGCATGTAAAGGGAAAACAGCAGGGGCCCCAGAACCGACCCCTGAGGGACACCACAGGAGACACAGACTGTCTGGGACGTGGCGTTGCCAAGACTAACACATTCCAGCCTATTGGAGAGGAAAGATTTGAACCAGTCCAGGACGGTGTCGCAGAGACCGACCTCCACATGAAGACGGTGGAGGAGGATACTATGGTCCACAGTGTCGAAGGCTGCAGTGAGGTCAAGGAGGACAAGGATGGAGGGAGAGCCAGTGTCAGCAGCCAAGAGGACATCATTGGTAACCCTCAGCAATGCAGTCTCTGTACTGTGAGCTGCCCTGAATCCAGACTGGAACTTCTCATACAGGGAGTGTTGTTGTAGGTGGTCCTGCAGCTGAGCAGCAACAGCTTTTTCCAGCACTTTAGACAGAAAAGGGAGGTGTGAAATTGGGCGGTAATTAGAAAAAATGTCGGGATCCAAATTAGATTTTTTCAGAAGAGGCCTAATGATGGCAGTTTTTAGAGGCAGTGGAACATGACCAGATTGTAGAGACTGATTTATTATTTGAGTGATTAGTGGGCCTATTGCAGAGTGATTGGTTTTTATGAGAGACGAGGGGAAAGGATCCAGGGCGCAGGATGAAGGCTTCATTTTCTTGATGATGGCCTCCACCTCACTCTGAACAACTTCGTCAAAGCTGTTTAGGGTCCCAGAATGCAGACGGGTAGGTGGCACACTGAGAACAGGGAGGTTGTGGAGCTGAGATCTGATAGTGTCAACTTTGGTTTTAAAAGATGAAAGAAACAGGTCGCATTTTTGAGCAGAGTCCTCAAGAGTTTGTTTAATGGGATTAAGCAGACGAGTTACTGTGGAGAAAAGCTGTTTAGAGTTTCCAGGGCAGGTGTTGATGATGTTAGAATAATATTTGGAGCGTGCTTCTTTAAGCGAATAGGCGTACGCTTTCTGATGTTCTTTATATGCCTGCTTATGCACAGAGAGACCAGATGATTTTACACGTCTCTCAATAGCACGGCCAGTTGCCTTCATCTTGCGCAGCTCATCAGTGTACCAAGGGGCTGAACGCGAGAAAGACACCAGTCTTGTCTTCAAGGGGGCGTGTAGGTCCAGGAGCTCCCGAAGAGATTGGTTGTAGTAATCCACAGAGTCATCTGCAGAAGGATGATTGACAGCGCTCAGGGTGTGAAGATCAGCAGACAGAACATCAGGGGAAATGTTTTTAAGGTCACGGAACTGGATGGGTCGTTTTGGGTTTGAAGCAGGCGAAGATGAAGGCACTTCCAGGGAGATGACCCTGTGGTCTGAGACACCCAGGTCATATACAGATAAGTTATTGATGAGTACAGTGTCTGTAATCACCAAATCCAGAGTATGCCCCCTGCTGTGCGTAGGGGCGTCAACATGTTGAGTGAGATTAAGAGAGTCCAAAAGAGACTTAAAATCTGTTGCCAGAGGTGAAGAAGAATTGTCCACGTGGATATTTAAGTCGCCAAGAAAAATAGTCTTCACAGGGGAGGTGCAGAAAAAAGTGAGGAGGTCATGCATCTCTGAGTTAAATGAAACATGCGGTTTGGGAGGTCTATAAATTAATATAACATTCATCAGGAGTGGGGCTTTGAAGCTGAAAGCCAGACATTCAAAAGAAGAAAAGTCCTGAGAAGACAGATGAGACAATTTTAAATTACTGCGATAAATTACCGCCAGACCACCACCGCGGCCAGTGCTGCGGGCTCTCTGCAGATAACTGTATCCAGAGGGACACGCCTCATTCAGAGAACTGAACACATCTGGTTTATGCCAAGTCTCTGTAAGACACATGAGGTCCAAGTCCTTCTCCAGAATGTGATCATGAATTAAACATGACTTGTTGGATAGTGACTGTACATTGAAAAGTTCTAATTTAATACCAGTTGGAATAGGAGCTTTTTGAACCGGTTTAAGCAGACTGAAGTCCACTCCACGTTTTCCTCGCCACCTCGTGCGCAGTGGACTACAAGGATTACAAGGGCCTACAGACGCAGCGTTCTTATGACGACGTCGAGGTGCGACGCGTCTTTCAGCCCAGACAGCACTAATCGAATCCGAGTTCGCTTGAGAATAAACGGTTTTCTTTCGAGAGCTTCTATGGATGTAACGAGGTCTACGCAGAAGTCCCAGTTGTTTGATGGTGGAAACAGAAGGAGGAATGGAGCAGTTGTTAAGTTCAAACAACTGCGAAGCGGAATAAGTTATTAGCTCCCTTACGCTGAGTAAAACAGCGACTTTCCTCTCATCCTCTACGTTGTTAGCCAGCCAGTACTGTTCAACTCGCTCCACATAAGTTATCCAGTCCTCCGTGTTGTTTTCAAAAATGTTCATTTGTCCAACACCTCCCGCCATTTTTCGTGTAGTGTCCGTTACTAACGTTCTCTGTAATCCTTAGCCTTTTTTTTTGTCGTTACTTGCACATCAGGGATCAGTTTCAATCCTCGTTGCCAATTTGTTAAGTTTCTTCTCATAACTTAACGATAATAATTCCAGCAGAATCCCAACGTAACGTCTCATACTTTATTAGACATTTTTCCAACTGTCAAGCAAAGATTCCAACTGTCAAAACAAAGATTCCTCCGCGCCATATCACACTTGGTATTCTTCCACATAGAACATAAAATAGTGCCATTGAACAATGTATTGTTTTATCACATACATAACAGGAATGAATTTGGAATCAGATATTGAAATAGCGTAATGTGTATTGTAGTATTAGTTAGAAAATTAGAAAGAGTTAGTCATTTTGTACTGTTGGTTGAAGATTGTTATTGTTTAATCTGATTGTTGGAAAAAGTTGGTTGAAGATTATTATTGTTTACATGGTTGATTATTATTGTTTAATCTGATTGTTGGAAGTAAGGGGCAGATATAATAAGATTTATTCTTCTTTCTGCTACCTTTCATTTTTTTACATTTTGTACATTATCATTTATGAGATTTTCTTGTATTGTTTCTTTTGTAAAAAAAAAAAAGAACAAATTTAATAAACATAAACAAACATAAACATAAACATATTAAAGTGGTTCAATCAATAGTTGTTTTCAAAAGAATGATTAAGTTTAAACGGGTAAAAACATATATTTAAATGTGTTGGAATTTAGAAATTGTATGAGATACAGAAGGTAAAAATTAAGTTGTTCATTATCTTGGAAATCAAATGAGTTGGTTGTATGAAGTGTTTATTGTAGGTTAAAATTAAGTTATTTTGGAAATCAAATGAGTTGGTTGTATGAATTGTTTATTGGAATGTAAGGGGCGGATAAAAATATTTTTTCTTCTTCTGCCGCCTTTCGTTTTATATATGTCTTGTCTTTTATTTTCTCTTATTGTATGTATTATTGTTGTGTATTTTTATGAATAAATAAAAAATAAAAAATTTAAAAAAAAACATCATGAATGTTTCCTAGAAAGAATGCAGTGGAGCAAAAGCATTGATTTTTTTTTCTTCTTATGTAAGACTTCTGAACTGGAAAACATTATAGCACCAATCAGCGGACATTATGCATGTACAACAGCTGTATGACAGTTGTCACCTTAGGAGTGGTGAGTGGTGGGGAAGAGGTTCGAGAAGGTGGGCCTATGATTGGAAGGTCGCCAGTTTGACTCCCCCGACAACATCAAAATGTGGATGGAAAAGGTCAAACAACCACATTTGCTTCCACCCACATTTATCCCACTCTGGGTCCTTGAGCAAGGCCCTTAACCCCCATCTTCTGCTCCCAAACAGGTCTATCTTTCAAATGAGTCCTCAAGACTCAAAGAGACTACAATATCTGTATAAATAACATAAATAAATAAATAAATAAACAATGAAAAACCTTGTAGAAATAATAATAATAATAATAATAATGAATTCAATTTATACCACACTTTTCATTAATAAAAATCTCAAAGTGCTAATGAAAGAAATGAAAAGATACTGAATGTGAAAACCCTTACTACGTGTTTTATTTTCTTATTTTCTTTTTGGACATGCTTGGCAAATATATCACATTTTGAAACTGGTTAAAAAATGCAATCTGGTCAGTCTGTCCAGTGATACGTGGTTTTATTTTAATTTTTATTATTATTTAGTAGTACTATTTTTCTAACTCTAGTTCTACTCAGCAGACCTCTGAACGGACTGATAGAAACAAGTGTTTACTGTGATCTTGTTCCTTCTTTGTGCCAGCGTCATCTAAATTACTTGAACAGTAAGTGACTCGAGTTAACAGCACTGAATGTGATAATGGAAAACTACATAACCAGGTTCTGGTTAAATGAAAATGGAATAAATAAATAAATAAATACGTAAATGGATAGATGGGCTTGTTATTTCAAGGCAGAGCTGAAGTGAAGCATATTTTAAAAGTGTCAGCAGGGGGCAAACTTGGTCCAACATGTAGAGTGACCTGACAGCAAAAGATCCCCCCGCCATTTATTTATTTGATTCTTTGTTTTGTTTTCTCCCCTCATTAATGGTCATTCGGGTGGATACAAAGTAGGTTGAAATCCTTATCCAATTGTTCAGTCGCCTCCTTCTCTCAACACCACACCCAAAAAATTCTACTCGTCATTACTTGCGCGCGCTTAATAAACATCGGCCTGTCCAACCGCACCTGAACGTAACATCCGCGTCTGGACGTAACATACGTGGAAGGGGGGCGTGAAGGGACAAACTACCTACCTCTCATATTAATTTTTGCTTTCACTCGGACAAAAAACAAGCCCAAACAAGCGGGTAACTAAATTTTAGCTAAATTTTAAAGCTACTGCGGGGGAAACAAGCCCAAAGTCGCTTATAATAGTCGCACTTGGCGAGAAGGTCCTCGCTGCAGCCTGCAGAACGGGGCGGAGCCGGACCACTTTCAGTCCCGGAAGGGGTGCTATTGCACTCCGGAAATGAAGGGGGCGCTATTTTCATAATCACAGAAGCGCAAGTTGAGAGGTGTAAAGGCTCCAGTATAGCTGTTCGTTGTGCAGCACGCCGCTGGACGCGCGCGTGCTGCGCGTGCTGCGCGCAGGCAGTTCACAATATAGCTCTGTGACGCTCCAGCGTGAAGCTCCAAATTATTGACATAATTTGAGCAGCAGCAGGGCGGAGCGTTTACCTACGGGACAAACTGAGGTCGCTGATTGGTCATTTGCTGACACGCCTACTGAATTGATTGACATGTCATTTCAGCCGCTTGTATCCGAGATCTCGTTCTTTCGGTCATAACCCAGAGCTCATGACCATAGATGAGGGTGGGAACGTAGATCGATCGGTAAATTGAGAGCTTTGCCTTTCGACTCAGCTCTCTCTTCACCACGACAGACCGGTACAGCACCCGCTTCACTGCGGACGCTGCACCTATCCGCCTATCGATCTCACGCTCCAGTTTTCCCTCATTCGTGAACAAGACCCCGAGATACTTAAACTCATCCACTTGGGGCAGGACCTCCTCCCCGACCCGGAGAAGGCATGCCTTTTCCGGCTCAAGACCATGGCCTCGGATTTGGAGGAACTGATCCTCATCCCAGCCGCATCACACTCGGCTGCAAACCACTCCAGCGAAAGCTGTAGATCACGATCTGATGAAGCCAACAGGACCACATCATCTGCAAAAAACAGAGAAGCGATTCTAAGGCCACCAAAACGGATCCTCTCAACACCTTGGCTGCGCCTAGAAATTCTGTCCATAAAAGTTATGAACAGAATCGGTGACAAAGGGCAACCTTGGCGGAGTCCAACTCTCACCGGAAACGAGCCTGACTTACTGCCAGCGATGCGGACCAAGCTCCGACACCGGTCGTACAGGGACCTAACAGCCCATATCAAAGGGCCTGGTACCCCATACTCCCGGACATTATTTTCCCGGACAGGTTTTCGTCCTGGTCGTGGAACACTAGATCTGTAGTTTATATAGATGTTATTTTTAATTTTATTCATTTCTTTTTGTTACTGCAGAATTCCATATCTTCAGATGTGGCCTACCCTGTAGAGACACATCTCACTTTCATTGCCCATACTGTTTGTTAACCATTGACAGAAGGGACAGGTTTGTGAATCATTTGGTGAAAGTGAAACACATGACTTTCAACATGGTGTCCAGCTGGGCATCAGCACAGACTCCTGTCCATCCAGCAGCCACCAACTTGCAGGGAACACAGCCACCTGTCCGCTCAGAAGACATAATTACATGTTTCTCCACAGTATGCTCTCTACTTTGTGATGGAAGCGCCATTTGATTTCACGGAGGTAAGGAAACAGATGAGTGCATGCTTTTGGTTGGAGATTTCATTAAATGTGAACCTGTGATGTCCACAGAATGACATGATGACAATACCAATGGTGGACTCTCACTCTCCTGCGAAACTTACCTGTGAGGTAAGAACAATGATGGTGCACTCACTGCACTGTACCACATCATGTTACACATAAGTCAGTTTTGTAAAGAAAATATTCAATTTGTCTTTTTCAAAGGTCCAGAGAAGAACTACAAAAGGAGAGAAAGGGGAAATGAAGAGTAATTAGAGGAGATGAGGAGACCGGCACCTACGGTATATGCTGTGACGGAGGCGCATGATGAGCTGATTGGCTGAACTGAAGACTTAAAATGTACACACAGGCTTAATTTATGTATCCAGTTACTTTATTCATAAAGGCTTTTATATAGAAACAAAATTATTCATCCACATTGGACCATTCTTGCAACGTCTACTGCCGGGATCCGACTGCTGAAGATCATTTCTTGTCAAATAAACGTTCTACTTTCTCTCTGGGTGTTTCCAGGTTGTTTAACGTTTAAAATTAAATCCCTTTGGGTTTTCAAAATTGGATATTTGAGCGCTGTTTATGAATCAATTGCAACTGGTAGAGTTGATATGGAATTTCGCCCCCTTTTTAAGTTGTTTATTACTTACAAAGAGATCTATCAGTTTTCGGTAGAATATTATTAACCAAAATGGACAGTTACTCTAGACTAATTTATCCGGCCTACTCTTTACCTTTGCCAATCAAAACAATTAATAATATCAATATCTTAAATTTCAATTTTATTTGGAGAAATAAATGTCACTATATTGCAAAACAGGATTTGATTAAGTCATATGAGGATGGAGGAGGCAACGCTATAGATTTTGATGCTATGAATGGGATGTTAACAATAAAGTGGCTGAAATTCTGTTTACAAAATCAACACTATTTGGTTTGTTATTTCTAATCTGGTCTTCAAAAACTTAGGTGGACTTGATTTTCTTTTAAGATGTGATTTTGACATTAGAAAATTACCAGTAATACTATCAGATTTCCATCAACAGGCTCTTTTATATTGGAAGCTCATTTTCAAACACAACTTCACACCGCATAACACACCAATTTGGAATAATAGATATATATTGATCAATAGAAAATCTATTTTTATTGAGGAGTGGTTCAGTAAAGGTGTGTGGGCTGTTGCTCATTTTATGGATGCCAATGGAAATATGTTACAACATTCTGAGTTTTGTGATAAATTTCAAATTTGTTGTACCCAGGCAAAATATAATCAGATTATCAGAGCCTTTCCTTTTCAACTTCAATCCATGGTGAGACAGGATTTAATACATTCCAAGGTTTCACCCTTTTTAAGTACACTTTATATTGCAGATGTAGAATTGTGTGATTTCAAATGTAATAATAAGTTAATGAGGAGCTGTTTATCGCAGTGCTGTGCTACTGATGTACTTAAAAGGCAATATATCCTCAGCGATTTCAATAAGGAACAAATTAAGAAGATTAGATCCAATTATTTATCTTTCCCTCTCCCATCCAAAATTAAAGAAGTACAATTCAAAATTATAAATAAAATCTATCCAACTAATGACTTTCTGAGACACAGGTTTAAAATGGATGTGGATAAATGTGTGTTTTGTGAGAAAGTAACTGAGGATTTGGATCATCTGTTTTTCACATGTGATTTTGTACGATCCTTTTGGCAAAATCTTCACCAGTTTATCTGGGATCATGGGATACATTTAACTAATTTTGTCATCCAAGAGATTAAATTTGGTGTCTTTATTAATGATAATAACATTGACTATGGTATAAATAATGTTCTGCTGTTAGCCAAACATTATATACACAATTGTTGCTTCATTATGCAAGCAAAGTTATGATTGTTAGAAGTAGGGCCGATAAACATCTGATAACCCCTGACTTCTCTCTATCTGGTGCTGTCCTCAATATATGCAATGAAATCAAATATTTGGGACATTACATATATGATGACCTCTCTGATGATTGTGACATCTGTAGGCAGTATCGTATGATATATGCACAAGCTAATACTCTGATCAGAAAGTTTGGTATGTGTTCATCCTCTGTGAAGATAGCTCTTTTTAAAGCTTTTTGTACCTCGCTATACACTGCTCATCTGTGGCGAAGATACAAAAAAAGTAGCCTGCATAAACTTTATGTGGCATACAATGATGGCATGAGGCTGCTCCTCAAAGTGCCTAGATGGAGCAGTGCTAGCCATATGTTTGTACATAATGCTGTTCCCACATGTGCTGCTGTGCTCAGGAATCTTATGTATAAATGCATGTGTAGATTGTCTGTGTCATGCAATAATATAATTGCAAATCTAGTAAATCCTGCTTTTAGTGCAGTGAGATTTTGTTCAAGATTGTGGAATCATTGGCGCCATCATTTATTTGTGACTCAGTGAATTATTTGTCTTTTATTTCTTTATTTTATTTGTTTTTATGGATTTTCTATGTGTATTTTTATGGACCTTTTTTGTGTCTGAAATAAAGTTTGTTTGATTGATTCATTCATTCATTAAAACTGTCCCTAATTTCACACACTGGAAGAATGAGTTAAAGTTGTTTTAGTCTTTGTGTTTGGTAAAGTCAAAAAATGCTTTTAAGTTGTCATCCTTTTTGAAAACATTTGATGTGTAACATATGCACTGGTTCTTTATGTTATAAATACAATATGCCCCCTTAGGTTTTTTTATTTTTTTTAATCTTTATTTTTATTCTTGTTAGCTTTTTGTTTGAACAGTTTTATTTACTTGATCCTGTATTCTTCTTGTTTGGCTTGATTTGTTATCTAAATGTAACCTTGTTCAGATGTAATGTGAACACATTGTTTATTTTATGGTACAGTTTGTTGTATTTTTAATAGCGCCACTAGCGCCCCCTTCAGTTCCGGAGTGCAATAGCACCACTTCCGGGACTGACAGTGGTCCGGCTCCGCCCCGTTCTGCAGTCTGCAGCGAGGTGTACTTGTACACCCGCCAATTTTCAAGGATATAAACATTGTTTCCTGAGCTTAGATATGGTTTTGAAAGAAATATAATTTACCCTGTAACGATTAATACTACTTTCTTTCATAATGCAGTCTAATGGAAAAGGTAAACCGAAAAAAACTGAACTGCCGTTTTTACATTTTTATTCTGGGCCCAAGGTCTCTAACCACCGAGTTCTCGTGGCTCAATGAGACTACCTGTATAAATAAAGGCTAAATAAAATTTTAAAAATGCGTTTGTAGGCCTTAGTGCAAAGTTAGATCAAAATGTTAAGATTTTTAGCTTCATTTATTCAGCGGCTGTTTTAACTACTGTATTTTACCATTTTGCTTGCAGGATTTGGGGACTCGGAATCATCCCTTCTTGCTGCCAGGTAATATATTCATGTCTGCTTTCATGACTTCATTTTAGGTCCACGCAAACATCTCCATAAAGTGCAGAAATTATAATTAAAACTAAACGGAGCCCCCGAGGGGAGAAGGTCCTCGTCCCGCCACTTTCTGTTTGCTGCAGCGAGGTGTACTTGCCCGAGGGGACATGTTTTTTTTCTTTGCGTTCCCTCGCAATAGTGTTACCTCGCAGACAACAGCAACAATGTAACAGACACCCGTATTTGAGGTTCATGCAGGAGTTTGTGACTTGGCGCTATATAAATAAACTGAATTTAATTGAATTTTGAAATCAGCCTTAAATATAAGGATATCCAGTGTGTGCTGCAGTGGGAAAAGTAACGCAGGCAGCCTGCTCTGTCTGTCCCTCTGAGAGGAGCGCTGGTTCTCTAGGGACCGTCAACAAATTACTGTACTGTATTTTCAGAGTATTGGTCAAAGCAGCACCATGTATCATAATAACTAAACTTTTCTCAGTATATTTCTGCCAGTGGTGGAGAAAGTACTAACAAAAAACAACTGTACTTAAGTAAAAGTACACATAAACAGACAAAAATGTACACTAGTAAAAATAGAAGTACCATAATTAATATTTTTACTTAAGTAAAAGTAAATAAGTACTTCTTTTAAAAATAGTTAAAGTATTAAAGTAAAAGTACTTGCTGAATGTATTGCCTAATGCAATGGTCTACAGGCATTAAGTGTTCCTACCGTATGTATATTTTCTGTAATACATTAATAATGTTGAGCCATTTTAACGAACTGCAGATAGTGCATGTTTTTATTGTGTTTACTCTGTGACACAGTTCACACTTGGACTTGTGATTCTGTGCATCAGAATTTCAGAGATGAGTTAAAAACCATTAAACAAAATAAGAAAGAGGAATGATTATATTTTGAAAGTTTTTATTTAACACAAAATAAAACTAATGTGTCATTTTAACTGCAGTAAACACATTTAAGTAAAAGTTGTCTGTTTGAAAAAGGAGCACTAGACACAGCTGACAAAGGAATAGATCATTTCAACTCCAGTTTGTCATCATCTCTAGTTAAAATACTGTCTAGTCAACCTTTTAACCCTAGGATGCATGAACGACCAATACCTACATTCTTCCTGATGAGTGGGGTCAAAAATGACCCCAATTAGAATCAATGTGTTTTTGCAATGAATTTAAATGACGTCTTTAATTTTGGTCAAAGGTGATTATATTTATTATATATGGGTCAACAAAAGACTGATTTTACACTTAACATGCTTATTCATAACTTTTTATATCATTTTTTTCACACGAAATAACATCAAAAATCTTCAAAAATTATTGCTAGAATGTCCATCTGTCTGAATGACAAAAAAGAGAATGAACATACAACCAGAACACTGTACACTCACATGTGCCCACACAAACATATTTTCTCTATTCACTGTGTGCAGTTGTCACAAACTTTTTGCTTTTGGCTGTGGCCATTGCACACTGTAGTACTGCATTTCCTGCACCAATTGGTGGCTTTGCTATTTTTGTTTCTTGGACACATCTGGCACCTCTTTCTCTTCTGTTGGCCCTCTGTGCCTCTCTCCTGTTACTTGTTTGCAACTTTTGTCACTCCACATCTTCCAGTTGCTTCAGTGATGTTGGTTGGTAGGTTCAGGGTACCTTGGGTTGTGTAGAAGACTCCCAAAGAGCACACACATTGGTACATTCCAGTTCTTCTCACTTCCTGCAAGAATGGTCACTTCAATGAAGGCCATGAGCTCCTCTTTGCTTAGATTTTTCCACTCTTTTCCTCTTCTTATTGCGACTCTTCTTCCCTCCATGTTTGTTCATGTCAACATCTCTTCTAATATACTATCCATCCATCCATTATCTTTTACCCGCTTCTTTCATTTTTGGGTCACGGGGGTCGCCGGTGCCCATGTCCAGCAATCACTGCGTGGGGCAGTGTACACACTGGGCGGGTTGCAAGTCCATCACAGGGACACAACCATTCACTCTCTCACTCACACCTAGGGTCAATTTAGAGTTACCAATCAGCCAGAGTACCTGGAGGAAACCCACGCATGCATGGAGAGAACATGCAAACTCCA
>JBBPBX010007553.1:36002-64890 GCA_038048925.1 Garcialebias charrua | reverse complement strand
ATATATATATATATATCAGCAGTAGTGTAGATATAAAAAGTAGTGTAAATGTAAACAGTAGTAATAAATGTAAACAGTAGTATTGAATGAAAACAGTAGTAATAAATGTAAACAGTGAATGTAAACAGTAGTATGACTATAGGCAGTAATGTAATACAAACATTAGTGCAAATATAAGAAGTAGTGCAAACTGAATGAGCACATGACCGTGAGTTGAGTGAATAACCCGTTTTGATGACACAGAGTCCAGTGTTAAAATCTTTGTGTTGTGTGGTAATGTGTGAAAGTTTTTTGTGTTAAGGCAGTACAAGTGGGAGGGAGGGCAGAGCAGGTAGAGAGTTAAGCATCCTGACTGCCTGATGAACAGAGCTGTCATTTAGTCTGCTGGTTCGAGCCTGGAGACTCCTCAGTCTCCTCCCTGAAGGCAACAGGCTGAAGCAGCTGTGTAGTGGGTGTGTGGGATCACCTGCCATGCAGAGGGCTTTCCGAGTGAGGCGGTTGCTGTGTAAGTCCTGCAGTGAGGGGAAGGAGGTGCCGACGATCTTCTCAGCTGCTCTCACGATGCGCTGGAGGCTCTTGCGGCAGGATGCAGTACATGCACCAAACCACACCGTGATGCAGCTGGTCAGGACACTTTCTATGGCACCTCTGTAGAAGGTGCACATGATGGGGGTTGAAGCTCCAGCCCTTTTCAGCTTGCGGAGAAAGTAGAGGCGCTGGTGAGCCTTCTTGGCCAGTGCTGCAGTGTTCCTGCTCCAGGACAGGTCCTCTGAGACGTGCACTCCCAGGAACTTGGTGCTGTCCACTCTCTCCACTGCGGTGCTGTTGATGGTCAGAGGGGCATGTTGGGCATCCCTCTTCCTGAAGTCCACAACAATCTCCTTTGTCTTCTCCACGTTGAGAGTGAGATTGTTGTGTCCGCACCACAAGGCCAGGCGGCTCACCTCGTTCCTGTAGTCCGTCTCATCGTTGTTGCTGATGAGACCCACCACTGTTGTGTCGTCCGCAAACTTGATGAAGTGGTTGGAGCTGTATGATGGTGTGCAGTCGTGTGTTAGCAGGGTGAATAGAAGGGGGCTCAGCACACATCCTTGTGGGGCTCCTGTATTCAATGTGATGGTGCTGGATGTGTTATTCCCGACCCGTACTGCCTGTGGTCTCCCGGTCAGGAAGTCTAGCAGCCAGTTACACATTGAGGTGTTCAGCCCCAGACTGTCCAGTTTAAGGATGAGCTGTTGGGGGATGAGCTGTTGATTTCAGTTGCTATTAAGCTGTGTTTATGCAAATTTTAGCTTTGTCAGCTAATTCCACTTTTTTTCTTGGCTCATTTCAGCTCTTTCCATTTCCTTCACATAGGTTAAGCTTTTTTCAGCCTTTTTGGCTACTTTTTAGATGTTTTTGTGCTAATTTTATCTTCTATTCTAGCTAGTTTTCTACAAAGTATATTTTTGTGTTTCTGTTCATTTAAACACATTTTAGCGAATGTCTTCTTTCTGCTTTCTTCTGTCAATTTCAGCTTGTTTTTTTTTTTCATTTCAGCATGTTGTTTTTTAGCTAATTTCAGCTGTTTCTCAAGTTCCTCTGCGATAAGCATTCACTGCATTTTCACAGGAAATTCAATTTCTTTAGCTTTCGTTGTGTACAGGACAGCTGAAAACAAAACAATCCAGTGTTTAATAAAGTAAACATCTGGAGATGTCTTATTCTAATTTTTTTCTGTGATAATGGTCAGTTTAAACCTCTAAGCAGTTTAATACAGTACAAAGAAGGGAGGTGATCTGTTTTAGCAGTAACACCTTCAGACCACACGATGGCAGCAGAGATCAGCTGAAGGTGCTGCTTCACCCAACCTGCTGCTCTGAAACACAGATGGATGACTGTTTCAGTCCCACACAGGGTCAGAGCTGAACCCTCCTGCTGTCCTTGGGTCAAAGTGATGCACAGGGCTTCAGTCTTGTGCATCACTTTGACCCAATGACAGCAGGAGGGTGTGATGTTAGCAGAAACTGATGGATTGCTGTGTTTTTATAACAACACAACGTCCATTCATCCAGTTTCTGCTACTTACGGTATTAGTAGCCAGGTTGCAGAAAAAAAGGTGTCCAGGAGGGACACTGTTGAGGATTTTCAACACCCAGACCTCCCTCTTCACATCAACACCCAGGTCCTTCTGGGGGGCCTCGAGGCATTCCCAGACCAGAGAGGATCATGATCCTTCCAGGAAGTTCTTCCATCTCATACCTGAGATCTTGTTCTTTCGATCATGACACCAATGAACCAAGATCTTTTGATTCAGCTTCTTCTACACCTCATCCGACTGGAGCAACACCCTCATTACTGCCAATACTACATCTTTTCTCTGCTTCATCATCCCTTGTGAAGAAGACGTACTTGAACTCTTCTGCTTGAGGCGTGGATGTTATCAACGCTGTCAGAATGTAATCATTAAACGAAGGCAGAAATTATTTTTTTACACTTGTTTCTTCCGTTAACTTGATTTCTGCAGACATCATCTTCCCTCATGTAGATCAGCCGGTTAGGCCCAGCTACTAAAAACTAAACATGAATCATATTTTTTAAATCGGCTGATCATTTGAAAAGTTCTCTTTCTTTGGTAAAAGCAACAACCGTCAGTCCAGCAGCAGTTAACCATTAGGAGGTGTAGGAATGTAATTACATCACCAGTAAAACTTGTCAGTGTTTAGTCACAGATGTTTCACTCATCTTGATTTTGTTCAGGCTGTCGACAACAACAAGAACAACAAAAAAACAAACAAAAAAAAGGTTTGTTTCCCTTCTGCAGCATAATGGAGCAGAAATATTAGTGGTTTGCAGATGAGAAAAGCAGCTCCGTCACACTTCACAGGAATGACTTAGAAAGTTGGACTTTCCGTGTCTGAACATATTTCCCACAGTTTGTACATGAGCACGTTTAATTTTAACAGGTGGTAGACTGTGGGTGATGTCACACTTTAAATGAATGTTTCATATCTTTAGTAAACAAAGTCTTCTCACTCCCACAACTTTTTTCACTATGTGAACAAATTCCACGTCGGCTTTAGGGGATTTCTGGCACCCGCTTCGGATGTTATCAGTCCATTCTATGGGCGCTATCATCTGTTATCATCCTAATTCAATGCGGTAAAAAGGCCCATCTTCTACCTCTTACGAGGTTTAAAGGTACGTTATCACCCTTACAATGAATGACAACATGCTCCCCCGCTTACAGACCAAAAAAAAAAAAAAAAAACATGCTTGTTAGGCTGATTGGTGACTCTAAATTGACCCTAGGTGTGAGTGTGAGAGTGGATGGTTGTTTGGTGTGAGTGAGACAGGTCCCTCTTGTAAATGAGTCCCCGTGACTCAACGAGGCTAGCCTGTATAAATAAAGATTGAATGAAAAATCAGCTCTAATCCAACTCAGCATGTTCTCTTCGAACCTGGAGGTGGAAGCTGTTTCAACACAAAACACTGGAGATGGATGGTGTGACCATCAGCGTCTTTGTTTCTCATTAAACATCTAAAGGCTCCTCGACAGTGAAGTGAGGCAGCAGCGTGACTCAGATTTATGACTTCAGAAGTTAAACATAAATTAATGTGATGTTGTAAGAGGGGGTGAAGAGACGACACAGGAGTCAGGCTGCAGAACTTCACCTTTTAATCAACTCTTACTAAACTGGCGGGAACCCGGCCGCCCAACACTGCTTTATATACCCACATAACATCCGGTCCTCTGGACCTTTCACAATAAAAGCATCCTGTAATACATTCGGTCCACTGGGTGTGAGTAGAGCCCCCTAGTGGTCCACCACAATGTTCTTCCTTTTTTCTTCTTCTTTCAGCTTTTCTCGTTTCAGGAGTCGCCGCAGCGAGTCATCCTCCTCCACCTCACTCTCTCCTCTAACCCAACTCCTCCTACTCCATTTCACCATGGTAAAACAGTTTGAACCCTGCTCCAACACTGCGGGCCTTGCTGCCCTTCCACTTTGTCTCTTGGACACATAAAATATCTACCTTCCTTCTCTGCATCATGCCAGCCTGCTCTCTACCTTTCCGTCATTGTCCCCACATTTAGAGATGCCACCCTGTGATCTTTGGTTCTGTGGACTTCACTGCGTGGGCTCAGATATACAGGTAGTCCTCGACTTACGACGGAGATCCGTTCCTACACGGCGTCGTAAACCGAATTTTGACGTAAGTCGGAACATACGTAAATACTTCACCTTATACGTACAGTACTGTATTTTACCAAGCACTTAGCCTATCCTAACACAGTACCCTACATAATTATCAAAACACACATACATTTGGGAGCCATAATGAAGGGGGGGGTGGGAAGAGTTAATTTCCTACTGGTATGCTGGTGAAGCCGTTCCTCCGTCCCTCCTCTGTATTCTCCGTTGAGTTTACGTCGTAAAACCGCCATCCAGCTCGGTCCATCCTCCGTACGTATTCGTTTACGACGTAAAACCGCTGTCACGGTACACACAGTAACAGTAAGTTGTACTATGTACAGTTTTGTTTTGTGAATGTCCAGAGGACCAGACTTAGCTTTTTTTTTAAAGAGTACAGAGCAGCTGTAGCCTCCGCAGCTAGTAAAACTGGAAACTGCATAACTCAGCTTTTCAAAATAAAATTTCAATACTGTATACATATATATATATATTTTTTAAATGGGAGATGCGTCGTAACCGCGAAATGTCGGAACTCGAGACCGTCGTAAGTCGAGGACTACCTGTGTTCCACAAATCATTGTCTGCAAACACAGTTTTCTGTTCTGTCTACAAATACTGTACTGAGTTCAAGCTCTGATATGAGAAGCCATCCTGAAAGCCTGCCTCTTTGATGGTATGGGGGTGCATTAGTTCCTCTGGTATGAGCAGCTTGCACATGTGGAAAGGCATCATCAATGCAGAACAGCAGAGCTATTCAGCTAAATTACGTACTCAGGGGGGAACAGTTACTGAAAGCTAAGAGCTCAAAGGAATGGACATCCAGCAGTTATTGTCATTAAGTGATTTAGTTTTATTTAAAAATAGACCCATTGCTGGGCCGAACTGAGTTCACCTGTAGGCCTGATTTGGCCCCGGGCCTCCAGTTGAATAGCCCTGATGAACAGATTTGTAGAACATCTGCTTCTATCCAATGAATACGACCCGGGACAGTTGAACAACTTGAATCCTGCATCGTCAAGAAAAAATTTCCCTCCAGAGGTCTCTGCTCCCGAACATCTACAAACTGTTAAGAGTAGATGCCTCGCGGTGGTAAACATTGCACTGTCCAATTTAAAAAAAATATAAATATATAAAATGAACACAAAGCAATTTCTTAGTTTCAGCGTTTGGTTTTCTGTTTTCAGTTCAATCCAGTTGATTTATAAAGCTCCAAGTCACAACAGAAGTCATCTCAGGTATAAAATAATAATTTAACATTACTTATCTGAGGAGCAGACTGCTTTGAGTTTAACTCCATCACAGAATTCTCATCTTGAGCAAGCATGAAGGCGACAGTGGAAAGGAAAAACTCCCTCATGAGGAAGAAACCTTTAGCAGAACCAGGCTCAGGACAAGCGACCATCTGCTTCGAATAAAACATGTTTTAATAACATTTTCTAATAATTTCATTGTTTATGTAGTTGCATCAAGATAAATTCACGAAGAGTCTGAACGTCTGCCAGTGGTCTGAAAACATTCTCACCTGTGAAGGCGACAGGAAGTGATGTTTTGTCTTTATTATGTCAGAAATAAAAACAGTCTGGTCTTAAACCAAGTGTAAATACTCACAGCACTTGATTTGACTTGGTGTGTCAACGTCAATTTATTTCTATAGCACATAAAAACAAAAGCTGACCACAGTGCTTTACAATTAATTCAAACTAAAAAGAAAAATAATGTACATCTTGTGACACTCAGGAAACGCAGAGTTAACAATAAAACAGTGTTGGACCCTGGGAGGGCGCAGAGCTCTGTCCTACCGATCCTTTGGTTTTCACGAGACGTTCAGAAGTGTGAGGGAAAAGTTCACGTTGAGAACATGGGGAGGCTGAAAGTCCTCGCTGCAGATCAAGTCAGACTCCAAACGTGTGGCCGGTCACACTAAACAAAAACTAGAATATATCCCATCAATACCTCAGTTTATTTGAGTAAAAGCTGTTTATGTCTGTGCTTGTGTTGGAGTCATCGTTAAATTGGGATTACACATTATAAAATAAACGTGCATGAGCTGCATGTTCACATCATTATGTACAGTTCAGACAGAACAATACCAGAAATAAAAAAAATAATATCCTCTGAAAGCCGAGTGCAAGTTTTAAACACGATTCACTTTTATGTCAGATGGTTTAAACTGATAAACACACTAATTATTTGTCACATCAAGTTTGACTTGAAACTGTGGGTTCGGTAGTTTAGTTACAGAACTTACCAAAAACAACTGTTAGGAGACAGCTGTGTCTGTATGAGAAATGATGACTAGCACGTGAAGAAAAAAAAATAAAAATAATAATAATAAGAGCGGTACTTTTACTTGTTACACAGCACTATTCAAACAAAACACAGCAAACAAACAGCTAATAGCTTTTCATAAATAGGATGGTTAAAACAGTTAAAAACAAGCCCAAAAATACATTTTTTTTTAAAGATTTGACAATTCCAAAGTACTGTATGTTAATTCATAAAACTTTGTGATTTTGTTAGGTTAGTAATAAAAAAATAGACTAAAAACTGTCATCACAAACGAGCTGGACAGAAACTTTGTCCCCGAGCGCCTCGTTCTCTCTGTAAACATACAGCAGCGCGTCGTCAGCGGGCGAGACGTCCTCCCCGCTCTTTCGCTCGTCACTTGCTTCCTTCTCCTCCTCGGCGATGAGTTCACTGTACGAGGCGACACAGATGTCGTGATCCAGGAGGGACGGCGGGTATCGGAGCGAGGCTCGTTCGATGCGTGCCGACCGTCGGACTGGAGTGAAGAAGCGGACCTCCTGGCCGTTGACTCTTACTGGTGCTCTCTGCTGAGTGGGAGGACCGCTGAGGGACACACGAAGCTCAACTTTATTGATTAACTACTGTATAACGTTTTACACAGAGATAGATAGATAATTTTTATTATAATATATATATTATATACTGTATAATTATATGTGGTGTGTATGACAAATAAAGAACCTTGAATCCTTGAATAATTATATATAATCTTAAAGATTAAAAGCATGTTAGGATATTTTTGTCTCCAAACCCTATAACGCCATTTTCACCATTTTTTATTGCCTGTCCAAACACGTCTCACTTGTAAATGAGTCTTTGAGGCTCAATGTGATTTATCTGTTTAAATAAAAGTTGAATGAAATTTTTTTTTTATATACAGGTAGTCCTCGGGTTACGACAGTCTCGAGTTACAAAGTTTTGTGGTTACGACGCATCTCTCATTTACCATGAAAAGCCTTATTTTGAGCCACGCGGTTTTACGTCATAAACGTCGTAACGCAGCGGCGGAAAAATACAGTACTGTATATTGTACTGTACGCGGTGCAGCGGCGGAGGAATACTGCACTCACTGTACTGTGAACGCGGTTTTACGTCGTAACGCAGCGGCGGAAAATATTGTACTGTATGCGTTGCAGCGTCGGAGGATTATTGTACTGTACTGTGAACGCAGTTTTACGTCATAAACGGAATACGGCGGATGGACAGCGGTTTTACATCGTAAAATAGGAATACGGAGGATGGACCAAGGAGGACGGCATCACCAGCATCCCAGTAGGCAATTAACTCTTTTTTCCCCTTCATTATGGCTCCCAAACGTATGTGTTTTTTGATAATTATGTAAGGTTCTGTGTTAGGATAGGCTAAGTGCTTGGTAACACAGCACTGTACATGTATATGGTGCAGTATGTACTTATGTCCCGACTTACGTCGAAAATCGGTTTGCGCCGCCGCGTAGGAACGGATCTAAGTCGTAAGTCGAGGACTACCTGTATATATAATAAATATATATACAGAAAAAGACACATGAAATAATAAAAAAAAAAGGAAGAAAAATATTTTAAAAAATTAGAAAAAGACCATATGCACAAGGTGGTAGGGAATACTACATTCATGGTTAACCTATGTGTGTGTATATAAATTATATACATTTTTTTTTTTAAAATTACACTCCCCCACATATATGCATACATACCGGGACATACATACCGGTACACACCTAAGCATAAATACAGGTATACAGTACATGAATATACACATGCATATGTGCGTATAAATAAGCATGTAAATGTTTAGTCACCGAGTGGTCAGCTCTTTCCCTCTTCCTCTGCTTACATGTGTCTGTGAACACTTTCTCACTCCCTTCTCTTTACAGCAGAGATCCTCACAGTCTGGATTCTGGTCCAGGTCGAGCTACAAGTCAACCCAGGCCTGCAGACGTGTTGCACGCCGTTGTGATGAAATGCACACGTACTTATTGGCGCGTTCAGCACATCCAGGTGTGTATGTTTATTTATGCCGCACCTCACTGAATACTCTGCTCATAATATTAAAGTATGCTGCATCTAACGTCATTTAAAGTCAAACTTCCAGGTAGAAAGCCATAACCATCACGACGGGTGGACTCGCCACGTTCTGTCCAATTCTGCTTTATTTCGTGAAAATGCAAGATCTGATCATTCTAAGACGTGTAAATATAGAAAGTGTTGTCTTCCTGTCAGGTGATAAATGATGCGAAGGACAAGAACACGTGAACCTGCGCTGAAATGAGTCATGAAGACTGAAACGTACCCAGGAGTCAAGGTGATCTTGTACTTGATTACCGAGGAGCCTCCTCTCTCTCCGTTGATGAGCGCTCTGACAGGTTTAGGGGTCGTCAGGGGGTCGCTGACACCATCTGGAGCGTTTTCAGACGTTGCTTCTTGTTTTTCATCCTCTTCAGCAACAAATGAATAAATAAAAATTAATAATACTTACACAGGTTTCTCAGCTTGTTTGAATAACACGTCAGTTAAATAGAACAGCATTTGTTTGACCACTTCAGAAGTTAAAAAACTTTCATTTAAAAAAATCTCCCTTTACATTTTCATCTGGACGGCACGTACCTCGGCTCTCGTCCCTTTTCTTCAGAACGTCAAACACCACTGTTCGCAGCTCGTCCACAGGCTGAGAGAAACGACAGCAACAAGAAGTTAGCACAGACATGGCACCAGCAAACTGGTTGGTCCACTGTGGGTGTGCTGCTTGTGGGACTGCGTTTGTTTGTGGCTCCTCGGATTGAAGAAGTCCTTGGATGAAGGACGAAACGTCTCGGCAAGGAAAAGAGACCGTCCAGGTGAAATGACCGAACGCTGTTGGATTTTCTACCTGGATTGTTGAGCATGAACTTTGATGTTAGCACTGATGTTTTTGCTGTAAGAGCTGTAAACATAAAAAAAACTGTGGTGACATCATTCAGTTTCTCTGGAACACTCCTATCTTACGGTTACTCACTGCTGCAACACCACCAGCTTTTAAAAAGCTCATTTTGTGCTGGTTAGATCTACATGTTTATTTAGAGCAGGGTGTCAAACCCACTTACAAAAGGGGGCCAAAATTAAAACCTTTTTCAAACTAAGGGCCAGTTTCAGGATGCCCAACATCTTTTCTTGGTCACAGGTTCCTCAACAAGAGTTTGATTGGTCTCATCTGTTGCACTTTTGACACGACAATCAAAGACTAATGATAAAAATTCAAGTGAAAAAAGTGTTTTACATTTAAAATATCATCTTGGGGGGCCAGATAAGATGTCAACGAGGGCCACATTTGGACCCCGGGCCTTGAGTTTGACATATGTGCTTTAGAGGATACAACAAACATTTTTATTATTTTTGTATACATTTTTTATGTGATATTGCATGTTTTATTTAGATTTGATTTATTTTATAATTTGTACCTGCTCAATTTCCGAGCGAGTCCTTCGGTTGTCGACGCCTTACATGAATAACCTTAACTAAACTTGATAAAAGATAAGAGTTCACATAAAATAACATCTGAGAGGCTGTTTATTTAAGAGTGACTGCACCGTGTCAAATTATGTAGCTAAAGTTAAAACATGAAGGTGTCACAAACACTTTTGTTAACTTAGAGTGCAGAGTTTCTGTCCAACGTTTGATTTGACTCGTGACGATAAAACCAAATATTTCATCTTTGTCCAAATGACATTAACTCTTTCAGACATGCAACAGTTTCCATGAAGCTGACAGGTAACTAAAGTCGAACTAAACGCACACGGAGGAGTCCGTTTAGGAGCTTTGTAAAAACAGAGCAGTGAAAGATTATTTTATTTTAGAGCGAATGACCATTTCTACTGATTCATGGCTGTAATATTTCATGTTGAATTTAACACTAAACATATGGTAACACTTGTCCACGAGTCTGCAACGTGTCGTAGTGAAGGAGTTTGTGCGTCTGAATGATTCTAGCAGTTTTGCTGTCGGGGGTAATTGCCCCAGTTAGCGTCGGCCAAGACAGCTTGGTCCTAGATGTCAAGTCAGACAAAGTGATCAACAATGCTGCTGTGGACAGAAGACAACAAGGAGGTCGATGTCCCTCGCCTGGACATGGATTACTGAGGTCACACCCTGGACCCAGGTCTGTGGGAGGGACTCGTGGATGAGTGCCTGGTGACAGGTCCTCTACCCATGGAGCTCTGTCGGTTCAACCCAAATGAACTACCGTATTTTCTGGCCTATATGTCACAGTTTTTTTAAAACTAATTTTCATGTCCTGCGACTTATGTGGCGAAACGACATAAACCGTGTTTCCATCTATTTTCATTTCGAATTTTGAGCTAATTTTTGAAATCTCGCAAAAATGTAAATACAAATTAATGCGGATCAGAAGTGTTTCCATCTACTGGCTTGTAGCGCATCTACCAAGCCACGCACAGCGTCATTACGTCAGACGTCAGCGTCATTACGTCAGACGTCAGCGTTGCGCATGTCTACAGTAAACAGGAAGTAGCGGTTGAAAACAGAACCCGACCACACATCTCGTCAAAATGGAGAGAATATTTCAGGTACGTGTTGCTATCGGGCAAGTTGTATTTATTCTGTCATGCCAACTAGTTTTAGCGATGTTACATGTTGTCCGGAGCGGAAACAGCTGATCAGTCACATGACGTAAATGTTCGCTACGGCAGAACTGAGTCGGCAAATCTGTTTCCATCTGTCGTTTTGCGCATCAGCTCTGTTTCGAAACCCCCCAAAACCACCTCAAGCGAGCGTATCAACTTTTGAGCAAATTAGAGGAAGTTAACTCGAATTTTGCCTTTTCCATTAAGCTTTTCTGATGCGATGCGTCATAATGCGCATCTAGAAACCTTGATGGAAACACGGCTATATTTAGGGCTTTTTCCCCATATTTTTAGACCAATTTTTGGCTGAGATATGACCGTTTTGGCTGAGATTTGACTGTTTCCATTCATTCTGACAAAAAAAATGGAGCAGTACCACTTTCGGCCGCTAGGGTCCACCGACCGTTCCCAGCTCATGTGTCCGACAGAAGCCTCCTCTGCTCGGACTCACTCTGTCGCAGCACGGCCTCATGAACTCTGGAGGTCTGAACTACTGTTACCTCAGTGTTCGACTGTTAGCAAAATAGCTCAAGAACCACAGGACAGATTTTGATGAAACGTATACAGAAAGTAATCACTGGATGGACATTTACAACTGATTAGCTCTAGGAGAAGTTTGAGCTAAAATTAGATTTATTCATAATTTATTTTCACAGCGAGCGGGCACGTTTGGACGACCGTCAAAGAGCAACTATTTAAATAAAGCTGATTTGAACATAATTTTTAAAGGAAAAGTTCAGCTCAGAAACGCTTTTGCTATAATGTCAGCAAACAAATATTTTTTTTGGTGTTTATCTTGTTAAATTTTAAAGAAATTAAGCGTATCTGCTCGCAGTACATGCACGCTTCGCAGCACCGACGTGGTGAAACTATTTTTTAAAATTCAGCTGATTTGACCATTACGTGCATTTATCACGGAAAAGTTCAGCTCAGAAACACTTACTATAATGTCAGCAAACAAATATATATTTTTTAAGGTGTACCGTAAAAACCGGTGTATTATACGCTGTATTTTTGCTCATTTGAATGTCCTGCGTATTAAACACCGAAGATAATTATTTATGGATTTTTTCCCATATTTTTAGACCAATTTTTCGCTCTGATTCGCCGTTTTACATTTTGGGCAAAAATGGTGCAGTACCAGTTTCGGCCGCTATGGGCGCTCTGGGCAGCAGCAGAGGACTCAGAGAGCGAAGAGGAAGAGGGCCACTTCCAGACGTTTCTAGCTGCTCAGCGAGGTGTACTTGCATGTGTCCGAAAAAAGCCTCCTTTGGTCGGACTGACTCTGTCGCTGCTCGCCCTGGCTGTGGATGTAGCTGTTTTTGTTAGCAAGATACCGTAAACCACACCGCGGATTTTTAAATCCAGCTGATTTCACATTTGGTTGAGCTCAGGGGGACTGTCTGCTATAAAGTCAGGTAAGAAATATTTTTTTAAGCGTTTATTTACCGGTAGCTAAATTTAAAGAAACAAAGCGTCCGGTCCGACCCGGACCGCCTGCCTAAAATTCGGCGAACTTTTTTTTTTTATCCAGCTGATTTGAACATTTCGTTAAACTCAGGAGCACGTCTTCTATAAAGTCAGCTAAGAAATATATTTTTTCTCGCAAAGAAATAATTGTTTTTACCGTGTTTCCTTGTGAAGTTCTTCGTACTGGCTTGCTTCTGTCGCCGCCATCTTGATCAGGACAAAGCTGACGCGTCGCGTGGCGATGACGCGTATTAAACACCGAAGGCGTATTGTGTACAATTTTTTCTTGTTTATTGTTAATAATTTGACAAAGCGTATTAAACACCGGAGCGTATTTTCCTCCGGTGTTTACGGTATATCTTGTTAAATTTGAAAGAAATGAAGCGTATCTGCTCGCTGCGCGTGCACGCTTCGCAGCACCGACGTAGCAAAACTATTTTTTTTAATTCAGCTGATTTGACCGGTACGTGCATTTATTAAGGAAAAGTTCAGCTCAGACACATCTTTGCTATAATTTTCAACAAAAAAATAATTGTTTTTAAGTGTTAATCTTGTTAAAGTCCTACCGTGCACGCTCCTGTGACCATTTCCGGGTTGTCAGCGGTGACGCGTAATAGATGCGACTTATACGGAGGTGCGACACGTTTATGGATTTTCCCACTTTATTGGACATAATTGGACTGATGCGACATATAGGGCGGTGCGACTTTTCAGCCGGAAAGTACGGTACATGAATTTGCCCCCCGTTGGGCCGTCACCTGCAAGAGGCGCCATATGGGTCAGGTGCAAAGTGACATGGTAGGCAGCTGAAGGTGGGATGTTCTGACCCTGGCTTTGGACACGGAATGACCTGGTGTGGAAGGAGCTTGAGCTTGTGCGTGAGGTTGAGAGATACTGACTGGATATAGTCTGACTCAACTCAATGCTATCTAGAACCATCCTCCTTAAGAAGGAGCTGGACCTTGTTCAACTTTGGAGCTGCCCGTGGTGAGAGGAGCCGGCCTGGTGTGGGTCTATAACCCAGACATTTTGAGTCCTTAGCGGGGCTGCTGGAATGTGTTTCAGCTGGTAACACTATGATGGACTGTACCGGTACTTTAATACCTGCAGGGGCAGTGAGAGTGGGGGAGGGGGGTGCTCTATGAGTATGGGATTGGGGGTCTGTTGCTACAGCCCATCAAGTCCCCAAACAAATGGTGCAAGAAAGAGTTTGGTTTGCATTGCCTGCAGTAAGTCGGATCGCTTCAGGGTGAGCGTCCTGTTGGTGTCACTGTGACGTGATCTTCAGCTTATTGGAGCGGTTCACATCAAAGTACTGTACAAAGCAGCTGGGACGAGGATTAGCGTCTACAAATCTGAGGCCATGGTGCTCAGACAGAAAAAGGTAGACCGCCATGTCCAGTTTGGGATTGTGGCGCTGCCTCGAGTGGAGGAGTTTTAAGCGTTTTGGGGTTTTGTTCAGGGAAGAACGTGGTGTGGGATCCACAGGCAGATCAGTGCAGCTCGTGCCTTTGTGAGCTGCACAAAATCAAACGAAAAAAAAAAAAAAAACGTTCAGATTCTGAACAGAATGCGTGTTTCACCTCCAATACAACATGAACAGCCTCTTCAAACATGGGCAGGACGTCCAGGTTTCCTTCCTGCTCCATCAGACGAACCCGACAGATCCAGTATTTGGCAAACTTCTGAGACACCGGCGGCAACCGAGAGATAATCTGTTTCACCTGGTCTGGAGGGCAGCCCTGTGGACGTGAGACAAACACTGAAATTAAATACAGAGGTAAATTTAACAAGGACTTTGCTACGCCGTCAAACAGTCGAACAACTTCACCCACAACAAACAGGTGCATCTCAACAAATAAGAACATCTGGGATGCTGCAACAACTCTAATCTGCCTGACGGCTTCACTGGCCACATCCTCAAAGGATTAAAAATCCTTTGAGATTACGGTAACTTTTTTATTTGAATTACCGGTACTGAATTACTCGGGCTGCTGTTTAATATACTGTACTGTTTTTTTTTTGTTTTTTTTTACATTATTAGTGTTTAGTGTACATCTTAGATCCTTGTACAGTATACAGTTTCTGTTTATACTTTAAATTTTGCTATTTTTGGGTGCAACTGGGACCACAAGTACAGTTTCGTTCCACCTCATGTTCCACATGTTTATGTTTATTAAATTTGTTCTTTTTTTTATACAAAAAACACAATACAAAACAATCCCATAAATGATAACGTACAAAATATAAAAAAATGAAAGGTAGCAGAAAGAAGAAAAAATCTTATTTCGGTATAACTGCCCCTTTTTTCAAACAATCAGTTCAAACAATAATAATCTTCCAGTAACAGAACAAAATGAATATCTTTCTAATTTTAACTAATACAATACACATTACGCTACTTCATATATATTTTTTAACAATTTAGTTTTGATAATTTTCTTAAATGTAAACACTGACTTGACATTTTTAACTTCATTCTCCAAACCATTACATAATCCAATTCCCTGGATTGAGGTGGACGTCCCTTTAAACTAGTTCTGAATTTTGGTTTTACAAATATCTCTGTCCCCTTAAGATTATAACAACTTTGACTTTTAACAAAATGCATTTGGATAGTTAAAGGTAATGTGTTATTCTGAGCCCTATACATGAAACATTATAATCTACCAAATCATGGAACTTCAATAACTTCAGTTGACAAAATAATGCGAAAGACAATGAAGAACCTTGAACTTGAAATAAATGAACTTTTCAACAACATTCTAATTAGTGAGATGCACCTGTAAGTACTGTACTAAGTGTTGTTCTTATGGGGCGACCGTGGGACAGTGGTAATGGCAGTCGACCCCCGATCAGAAGGTTGGAGGTTCGAATCCCGCGTCCGCCCACCATGTGTCGTTGTGTCCCTGGGCAAGACACTTAACCCTGAGTTGCTCCCGGTAGGTCTGGATGGCGCCTTGCAAGGCAGGCTACCACTACCGGTGTATGAATGTCTGAATGAATGGGTGGATGGCTGGTATTGTAAAGCGCTTTGGGGCTCCTCACAGGGGGCTGGAAAGTGCTATATAAATAAGCTCCATTTACCATTTCTTTCTGAAGCTCCTAATTTGTTTTTCATTTATCTTTTTTAAACAAATGCAAAGCTATGACCTCTTTCAACAAGCAAAAGATCAGACAAACTGGTTCCACTAACTCAGCAGAGTCCAACAATATGAAATATATTTTTCTATTCCAAACAAAATAATGTGCCACTGATCTAAAAGCCCCAACAACAACAACAACAACAACAACAACAACAACAACAAACAGCCAGCATGGTACATTTACAGTTGAAGTACCTCAGCAAGCAGTTTGATGCAGTCAGCGAGGGACTTGTCCACAGCGTAGATGAGTGAACGGGCCTCATCCTCTGTCTTCATGGAGGCCCAGAAAGGATGGGGTACAGACACCGTACACCTGACTGGAGTTTTCACCTGCATCGGAGGACGTTTGTAAGAAATTCCTTTTGCTTCTCGCCACTCCTTAAGTTTTTTCCTGGATATCAAATACCAAAACACCTGTTAGTTAAATTTAAATGCCCTTTTTTTTTTAACACATCAGCTAAATGATAAGTAATGTTTAATACGAAACGTTCTTCTTACAGTCTTTCCTCCTGGGCAGATGTCGTCTTCTTTCCCTCGGTCTGAGGAACGACCTTGACGGTAACCTTGGGCGTCTTCACGCCTGCGGCCCGGCCTGTGATGCTGATGGTCCTGGAGGGCTGTGGTGCAGTCTGGGACAGCACCGGAGCGAACGCACGTTTTGTAGGCGCTTGTGGTGCAAGGATTCTTGCAGAACTCGTCGCGTTCTTGCTAAGTGCTTCTTTATTTGTCTTGGCTTTCCCTGCTGGCTCAACCACAGCAGCCTGTTTAAGCCTGCTGCCAGATGTGGAACTGAATCTGGTCGTCCTTGAGGACGTTTGGGGAGCAGCGCCAGATGTTGTCTTCACGGACCTGTTTGCAGACTGACCAGTTGTTTTACTGGTTAATGCCTTCCCTTCAGGCTTTACAGTTGGTGCGTTGCACTTGACGTAGGTAGAGGTGACCCTCAGTCCACCTGAAGAAGACGGACCTTTAGAAGCTGGCGGAGCACGTTTATCCAGAGGTTTGGGTTTGTTCTGAGCTTGAACTTTACCTCCAACTCTTAAATTTAAAGAAACCGCCCCCGTAGAGCTTTGGGGAACAGAGGCTGACCCCCTGCTGCTGGACTGCACCTTCTTAGCAACAACAGAAGCAGGATAGACGGTTGTACGCGCTGTGGCATGCAACATCTCTGATTTTGTGTTCCTCGTTTGGATTACTGCAGGTGTGAGTCCGGTTTTGGTTTTGACAAGTGGGCCCCTGCTGATCCGACTATCAGCCATTTGTGTTGTGGCGCAGTTTGAGCTAAGGCTAGATTTGGAATTTGATTTTGCTCCAACTGTATAAGCTGCATTTGAAGATGTTTGGCCTGAAGTTTGACCTCTTGTGCTTGTTGGTCTTTTCTGGGTGGTGGCTGCAGTCACGTTGGGTTTGGAAACCACCACATTGTACGTTTTTGTGAGTAATGGGTTTTGATTACGTCGAGGCTGCGTTGAGGCACTGCTAGAAGATGGACGAACAGCATTCTCCTTTCCTTTTAGTGCGCCACCTCTTACATTTACTGTATTAAAGACACCAAATGCTTTTCTGGGAGGGTCTTGACTGGACTGAGCGGTCAAAGTTTGACTTTTTGTGGCTTTGTATTTGATTTTGTCAGCCGAAGGTTTGTTTTCTTTTCCAGTAGCAACCTGTAAAAAATAAAAATGATAAAAACTGTAAAAAAAAAAAATTGACCTTTACCAGGCATATATGAAATGATCCAATCTAATCTTAGTGTATAAAAACACACAACAAATTCCACCAGGTCATTATTTAACAAAAACAAAATGAAAAATGTTTGGAGTTCATCGTTCTACAGCGAGATAGATTACACGTACGTCATACGATGAAATATTCAAAGAAATTACCAACAACCTAAGCACTCCATCTCAGAATGTACACGTCAAAATGCTATAGCAGGTTAAAGGTCATGATGGGACATTTAGAACAAGACTGAGCCTAAAGGGTCGCAAGAGAAAGCCTCCTCTTTAAAATAAACATGGAAGGACAACTTTTGAAAACATTTGCAAAATTTTATCCAATAAACCACAAAATTTCTGAAACTATGTCCTTTGGGTCCATGTGATGGACTTGCGACCTGTCCGGGGTGTGCCCCTGCCTCTCACACAGTGATGGCTGGATATGGGCAACAGTGACCCCCGCGACCCGAAAAGGAAAAAGCGGGTAAAGGTAATAGAAGAATGGATGTCCTTTCAGCAGATGAGACTAAAGTTGTTTACCCATCATGCATAGTTTGATGTTTTGCAAAAACCAAACATAGCATATTAGCTCAAACACATAATGCCACATGCTGAGCACAGTAGTGGAGGGGTCATGATCTGGGCTTGCAGTCATAGGTTCGACCATGAACCCTCTGTAGACTAAAGGATTCTAGAGTCAAATGCGATCTGTCCATCATCTGAAGCCTGGACCAAACTGGTCTGGGACATAACTCAATGGGCCAAAGAACTTCAGTCAGATAATAAAACGACAGCAAATCTATAACAGAAGGTGTTGCAATGATCCAATCAAACAAGGTAAGTATGATACAAGAGAATAATTGTGTGAAACAGTGATCAAATTGTATTTTTTTAACTATTAAACACTTCTCAGTGACTCACGGCATGTATACACACACACACCCTACCTTCAGTGAAGACTTAGGCTTTAGACCCTGACAGTCTTGATGGAGAGATGGCCTAGAAATAAAACATTGTTTAAATTGGCTTACGTATAAAATCAACAGGTGACAAATCGTTTGATTGATTTCTTACGTTACAGCGGGTGGTTTCAGTTTTCCCTTTGCTGCCAAATATTCCATCAGCTTCTGTTTACGCAGCTCTGTGACAGAAAGTTACACAGGAATTCAGTGATGGTTAGATGAACGAGCTTCCAAAACTTTACTGTAAATTTAAAAGGAAAGATTCATACTATCTAAACTGAACAACTCAATACGTGTGTCTGCGTATAAACATTTAGACGATGCAGACTGGTGATACATTAAAGGGGGAAAAAAGTCTTGGAAGAACAAGGATCCTTGCATGTCACGTTAACTTCAGAATAAGAAGGAAAGAATTACAGTTTCTTCAGAATATATTTTCTACTTTAGTAGGGAGCGTGGCGCTTGTGTAACTCCAGTTTGTGACTCCTCAGACTGAAGAAGTTTCGGATGAAAGAAGAAATGTTTCAGGAAAAAAATAATAATAAAGAAAGAAACTATCCAGATGACCTGACTGAACATTGTTGGATTTGTACCTGGATTATTGAGCATGAACTTTGGTGTCTGTAATTTAGTTTTTCTAAAAAGTATAGGAGATCTGGCAACGGGGCTGTCACAAATACAAAAACTCAGTAATACTAGTATTTGCCATTCAAATTATTGTGATCAGTTATGTAATTGTTTCCATACATTTTATGCCTGTATTTAATAAAAAAAAATTAATTGATTAAAAATTCTCAAAATCCTTTAATCAATCAAAACTTTATTTCAGACGCATATGGTCCATAGTAACAAAAACAACCACCACCAAAAATAAAAATATATAAAAAATTAAAAAGACAACATCAACAAGACACAGTAAAAATAGAATGTTCATCCATTGCCAAATAATTTGAGGCGCCAGTGATTCCACAGACTTGAATAGAACCTAACCGAGCTTTGTGCAGGGTTGGTCAGAGTATAGATGATGCTATTTGCAGAGTTTGTTAGCCTACACATACATCTGTACATAAGGTTACGAAGCACAGCTGCACAAGTTGGTACGTTGGCATTTGCAAACATCTGGCTGGCACTACTCCATCGCGGCACCTTAAGCAGCATCCTCAACTTGGACAGTCTCTATTTTATCTTTTTAACTCAGCTTTTTTATTTATTTATAGCAAATTAAAACACATTTATGGAGTTAAGAACATAAACGAATGCAGACAGAATTTGCACTGTGTGAGGGGCTAAATGAAAACAACAAAACAGCAGCAGTAAGTAGCCTCATCAATGTTCATTCGGACAATTTTTGGCAAGAGTAAACTTCTGTTAATGCTAAACTTTAAAGCATCTCCTTTAAAGTGCATCCAACAGCCCAGATACCCATAAAGAGTAATGTTTGTGTAAATTAACGTTAACTAGCCATTGCTAACACAGATTAGCATAACAAGGACTAGCTTCTTTTAGCTTCTACGCAAATTAACATGTTCGCTGACCTTTTCTGGACAGTATCGGTGCTGATTCAGCCTCCTCCATTTCTATCAAATCAGTTTCTTTTTTCAAAGTTATCCAGATGTTATAAAAACAAATAGTTTTGTTGTAGTGGCAAACAAAATGGTAAACTAGTTTAATGACAACCACGCTCGTGCATCAGCATTTTGAAAACTGCCGGGCACGAGCGGAGTCAGCGGACGCTACGCGTTCTCTTTTCTGATTGGACGATTCGAATTTTTTAAAAAAGGGGCGGGAGAAGACCAGTACGCTTGCGCACAAGCCTTGAGGTGATTGGAGCAAAAATGTAAACAAAAAGTAAGCGCCAGACGCTAGTTTTCAACAACACCAAGCGCCATTACTGGGTGTGGGATCTCTACTGGAGAACAAATTTACGGAAAGTGAGGAACTGGTGAGACCTGCTGTTATTTCTGCTATAACATTAGTAAGAAATGGCTGAAAGAGAACTTCTTCAGAGTTACCTGAGCTGCCATGTTTGTTCAGAGACTTTCAAAGATCCTGTGTCTCTGAGCTGCAACCACAGCTTCTGTTCAAGCTGCCTGCAGAAGTTCTGGGAACAAACTAAGAACAAGAACTGTCCCATCTGTAAAAGAAGATCTTCTAAGGAACATCTCTTGCTGAATTTTACTTTAAAAGAACTTGCAGATTCTTTTGATGGACGACAGAAATCTGGATCATGTGAAGCAGAAAAAGTAGAGAAGAAGGTGGAGGTGGTGTGCAGCAAACACCAAGATGTTCCTTATTGGTTCTGTAGAGATGAGCAGAGAGCTGTGTGTCCTGTCTGTGAGTTTTCTCTCCACCAGAACCACAAAGTGGTTCCTGTAGAACAAGCAGTCAGTGAGCTGAAGGAGCAGCTGAGATCTGACTTAAAGTCTCTGCAGGACAAGAGGAACAAACACCAACATGTGGAGGAAACATACAATGATGTGATCCAACACTCCAAGAAGCAGCTGCTGTCCACAGAGACACAGATCAGAGCAGAGTTCAACAAGCTCCACCAGCTCCTGAGAGAGGAAGAGGAGTCCAGACTGGCAGCTCTGAGGGAGGAAGAGGAGCAGAAGAGGAAGACTATCAGCAGAGAGATGAAGAGGATTCAGGAGCACATCTCCTCTCTGTCAGACAGTATCTCTGCTGTTGAAGAAGACCTGCAGAAAGACAACGTGTCCTTCCTCAGCACTTATAAAGACACTCAGACCAGAGCCAGAACCCAGAGCTCACTGTCAGATCCACAGCTGCTCTCAGGAGTCCTGACAGATGTGGCCCAACATCTGGGCAACCTGTCCTTCAGAGTCTGGGACAAGATGAAGGACAAGGTCCACTTCAGTCCTGTTGTTCTGGACCCAAACACTGCATGTGGCTGTCTCTACCTGTCTGATGATCTGACCCGTGTGAGACATGGAGACACAAATCAGCAGCTTCCTGATAATCCAGAGAGAAACATCCAATATTTTGATGTTTTTGGTTCTGAGGGCTTCAGCTCAGGGAAACACAGCTGGGAGGTGGAGGTGGGAGATCATCCTGACTGGAATGTTGGTTTAGTTAAAGAGTCAGTCGACAGGAAGGGAGACTGTTCCGCTTCACCAGTAGATGGAATCTGGAGTTTATGTCATAGAGATGGAAAATACATGAATGTTGTTTGTAAAACTGTCAGAGTGAAGAAGAGTCTCCAGAGGATCAGGGTCCAGCTGGACTATGACAGGGGGGAGGTGTCCTTCTACGACTCTGAAGACATGAGTCACATCTTCACTCACAGAGAAACTTTCACTGAGAAACTCTTCCCTTATTTTAGTCTTGGAAAAGCTGGAGACGCCAAAACGTCTGAAATTAAAATTTGTCCAACTAAAGTTTCTGTTTAAAGTTCATGGATGTTTGTTTTTGTATCTCAGTTATTGGAGAATAATCGCACGATAAGTTCAACATCATATTTTATATTTTATAAGAACATCAATAATCAAAACAAATAAGAAATACACTTTGATTTTAATTAAAACTGCTGTTAAAAGTGTTTGATAATTTTGACTTTTTGAATCTTGATCAATAAGTTTTAAAGAATCTTGGAAAAACAAACAAACTCTAAAATCAGTTCCAGGATCATTTTAAAGAAACTTCTCTTCAGGCTGACTTTAAAAACCTGATTTGACAGAAAACACGTCTGATTATTGTTCACGTCATCAAATGTATCTCATCAAAGTCTGCTGTTGTTCATCCTCTTCAGTCTTTTTTAATCCAATGACTTCTTCTTTATTTGATTTCTTTTTTTAACTTGACTTCACTCAGTGGATTTAACACAATAAATATATTTTGTTTCAAATACTTTTTGTCATCTAATCTGTTTTTTGTTGATTAAGATTATAATGTTCATTCAAATGTTCTCTGTAAAACTTTAATTTGTCCTAATTTTTGTCAATAAACTCCTAAACTGATCTTTATTTTTGTTGCATTTTGTTCTGCTTCTTAAATAAAACTAATTCACAGAAACAATTGATAAAAATTAGTTTTTAATGAAACTTTCAACACAAATCTTTAAAACAGATGAATTCAGGAAGTTTGAGAAATCTTTGAAAGCAGAAACTTCAATAAATGTTTTATTTGAACAAAACATCAGATAAGTTGAAAAGATGTCCATAAGATTAAAACAAATAAAAGATAAATTTAATCTCTAAGGTCCAGCTCAGTCCGGGTTAAATTCTGTTTGCAGCATATTTTGTACATGCCCTCAATAATATTTTGTTGTCCATATCTTTTTTGTTTAGTGGAGGATTTACTTTTTTATTTCCAGATCACGGTTTGAGGTTGTTTTTTGGTTAAGGAAATAGACCAGGAAATTTCACAATGATCAGTTAGAGGAGATGCTGAGATTTCACAATTTTTCAATATCATTGATTAGATTATTAGAAATCAACCAATATTGTAGTCTATTCTTGAACACTGACCATTCCTGGAGGAATTAAACCAAGTATACTGACAAATGTGTAAAACTTACTGAATCATCATATCTACCGTAGATTTTTTTTGTTTGTTTTCTGGTATTTAAATACGTATGTATTATTCTCTGTATATGTAAACTGAACTCACAGACGCTGGTGTCCATCTGGTTGGTTGTGTCACATCCTGACAAAGCACACAAACCCCCCACATTAATTATTTATAATGCTTTATTTAAGAGAGTTGCACAATATTTAAATAGTTCTGGTGAGCACATTTTCAACAAAAAGTGCACATGTAAAAATTGTGCATAAATGGTCTTTGAGTATTCAGAAAAGTGCTATACAAATAAAATGTATTATTATTATTAAATAGTTAAATAAATATTTTAAAATTCACATCAATCTTATGAGTTATTTAAAACAATAAATAGACAAAATGTTTACCTGACAGCACAGCGGTATTAACATTTGATAAATCTTGACAAAGTCAAAACATGAAGCATTTTTTTCTGTACTTGGTACATACAGTAATGGAATACAATGTAAAACATGAACATGCCATTCTAGGACCTGCTAGCTTTTTTTGAGTTCTTCAAACTTCAGCCGCACGTGCAGGTCAGCACCAGTTGGTTTTAAATCTAACTCTGAATTTTGAAGGTTCTGTACCGAGTGGCGGACTCCTGGCACATTTCCACCGGCTTCTTGTCCACCGTCGATGTGCTGATGTACCAGTTGGGGAAGTTAGCAGACATGAGAGTGCTGATGCTCAGTCCCGTGTCCCGTTTGTAGAAGAGGAACCGCTGCATCTCACTTTCTGAGCTGATTTTCTCAAGAAGGCTTTTGTTCTTCATTTCCTGAGGAATAACAAAAAAATCAGTGTCAGCAGGTTTTACACTAAAAATAGGAGTTCTTGTTCATGTCAGACATACTGTAGATTATATTAGTTTATGTTAAAGCCTTTTAAAACATGATCAGTTTGTGACTATTCTTTTTTTAAATTACCGGTACCTTAAATTTAAAGGTGCTCATTGCAAAGTCATGAAGAGTGGTTAGAAAAATTAAAAACCCAAAAGTAACTTTTGCTCTCATTTCAATGAGAAGTTATCCTTAAAATAAAAATTTGTGATTAGCTGCCAACTACCACATGCTCTTGTTTACCTATAGAAACAGCTGTGATTGAAAATAAGTAAACAATTGCAACATTTGATTTCATAGTTTGAAATGATTGCCTTTAAAACAAAGAGCTCAAAGTCAGAGTTTTACCTCCAGGTACAGAGTTGGCGTGCCGTCCTTTTTGCGGCAGGACAGGTACAGGTTTGTGTCTTTGATGCCCAGAGTGACGGGCTGGGCCTCGGTGCTGGGCGGAGGGCGCGCGTAAGTCGTCATGTTCAGGAAAACTGAGAAGAGAGGCAACAAATACAAGTTTTAGACAAAAGCCATTTGCAGATACAGTACTTTTATAAACACGAAAGGTTTAAAGCACCTGTGGCATTCTTTTTTTGGTTCCACAAATTAAAAAAGACAAATAAAAACTTCAGCTTTTACTCTAATTACAAAAGCTGAACGTGGACACTGTTTCGATGTGTTGCATTTTAATTATGTGGCTTGACTGAATACGCTTTCAGACATGGGTTTATATCGTTTGGCTTTCTAATTACCTCTCAGATCGAAAGCAATGTGTTCAACATAATTGTACTTTTTCCAATTATTTAACTGTCAGCAACGGTGTACCACAAGGCTCAGTCTTAGGACCCACTTTCTTCACAATCTACATAAGTAATGTAGGTCAGATCATTCCTGATGCATCCTTACATTTCTTTTTTTCTTCTTTTTTTCATTACATTTCTATGCCAATGACACGGTTGTTTATAAATAAAGGTTGAATGGGAAGAAAAAAAGCTGTGCCAACATCTCATGTGAAAAAAAAACTCATTTACCTTTGCGGTCTTCACTGCCTCCCGGCAGCATCACTGCCTGGAGCTCCATGATGTCTTGGACCAGAATCAGACTCCGCTGCTGGGTGTCACACACACTGCAGACGTGCTCCACACCTCTTCTGAAGTCAGGTGGAGCTGAGAAGGTCTCCAAAATGAGTTTCTCTGAAAGAAAACAAACAAGGCACATGTGGTTAATTATACAGTTTTCTATCTACTATGTTGCTACTTTTGGCTTTTAGCTACCAAATCACTCCTTATTCTTTTCACTAGTATCCTTTTAGGTAGTGCTGCTCTGTTTCTTTTAGTGTTCTGCTTCTTTTCCCACTAAGTTTCATCAGTCATTAAGCACTCAGCATTTACATCATGTTATAAGAAAATACATATTTTTTTCTTGTTAGTCTAGTATAATTTGAATGATCTTGCTTCCACAGCAGACGTTTAATCTCATGTTGTAAAAGAGTAAAACGCTGGTTTAGTCTTTTCTGTGAATACCTTCTATGAAGCTCTCCAGCATGATGTTGAGCAGGTTCTCGTCCCTGAAGTCGGTGCTCAGCACGATCTCTTGCATGCCGGCCTTCATCCTCTCGATGGCGATGATCAGGTTGGCGACGTGCCTCATGGAGGGAGGTTTATGGGAAATCTCCAGTCCCAGTCCTTTGGGCATCTTCTTGGACCACATCTCGCTCAAGTTGCACATTTCAGATTCCATTTTCTTCCCGGGTAAATAGATCTACAGGAAGACAAAACATTCAGTTTATAATAATAATAATGAATTCCATTTATAATGCACTTTTCATTAATAAAAATCTCAAAGTGCTATGATGGTTTATGATCAAACCACTTGTGCCCTAACTTGTAAAGACTACTTTGCGAATCCGGTTTCTGCTGAACGACTCCGCCAGTACAGTATCTCTAGATTTCTAAAACTCGTCAAAGCCGAGCTCCAGTTAAAAAGCTGGTGAAGTGTTTACCTGCTGAAGAGGCGAGGAGCTGTTTGAATGTGTGCTGGTTATCAGTCGTCCTGATGTTCTGACTCTCTCTCTGCAGACCTGCAGTATTTATGAAGAGGCTCAGCTGAGGGAATTTTTGCACAGGAAGTGGGCCGGCCTTCGCTGCAGAGCTCACAATGCCCGTCTCTGATGATGAAACATTGTACTTACACACTGAGGAGGGTGATTGTGAAACAGGACATCAGGTGCTCTGAAGTTTACGGCAGCGTTTGTGCCGTGGAACTGGAGACCAGTCCAGACACGCAGGCAGCGTCAGAAGCTTAATGACAGGCTGCCCACAGAATATCTGCTCTGAATAGTTCAGTTTTCAGCAATAAAATTAAACTTTGAAACTATTTTTTAACTAATTGATGTATTAGCTCTTCAGTTGGGATCTAATCAGCTGTTTCCATCTCAGGAGATGAAGTCATTTTAAAAGTTTGACCAAAATAGTTTAAACCGTTGGCTTAACTGGCGGCGGGCGATATGCATTCCCTAAAGGATGCCTTCAGTTGTACAAGTTTTTTTTGAAGTCTTTATTCATTTCATGACAAAAATAAAATACATAACAATTAACATATCTGTAATTACAAAACATTGTAAATATAAAATGAAAGGCAGCAGATGAAGAAAGCATCTTATAAAAGCTGCTCCTTATTTATCTAATAAACCATTCAAACAAATATATTCAAAAAATTGTCAAAACAAGTAAATGACTCAAGCGATATTTCAAATATCTAACACTTTTCATGAAATACATTAATATACAGGTGGTTCCCGACTTACGAGCAAGTTTCGTTCCTATGACTGTCTCGTAACACGAAATCTCATACGTCGGAACCCGAAACACGTGTTGCTCGTAAGTCCAGATTTTCGGTCGTAAGTCGGATAATTTATGCTAGCGCTACTACGAACACTCGTTTTTCATCACAAATGTTCATACTAGTTCATAAACATGCTCAGAAACTTGTTTCCAAATGGTTAGCTAACACACTTTCATCTAAAAACACATAAAAGTGCTGTATTTTTTGTATGTTTGTTACAAATTTACTGCTCGTTCGCCAGCTCGTAAGTCCGGAACCTCGTAAGTAAGAGCGCTCGTAAGTCGGGGACTATACTGTAGTTTAAAACGTTGGCTTAACTGGCGGCGGGCGATATGCATTCCCTAAAGGATGCCTTCAGTTGTACAAGATTTTTTTTTGGTCTTTATTCATTTCATAACAAAAATAAAATACATAACATAACAATTAACATATCCGTAATTACAAAACATTGTAAATATAAAATGAAAGTCAGCAGATGAAGAAAGCATCTTATAAAATCTGCTCCTTATTTATCTAATAAACCATTCAAACAAACATATTCAAAAAATTGTCAAAACAAGTAAATAACTCAAGCGATATTTCAAATATCTAACACTTTGCATGAAATACATTCATTTATTTTAGCAATTGGATTTTTACCAGTTTCTTAAATACCGAGATTGATTTAGCTTCCTTAACAACTAACTGGTTCTAAATTGCAGTTTAAGAACAACATCTTTCCCCTTAAGGACACCATGTGTCGTTGTGTCCCTGGGCAAGACACTTAACCCTGAGTTGCTCCCGGTAGGTCTGGATGGCGCCTTGCAAGGCAGGCTACCACTACCGGTGTATGAATGGGTGTATGAATGGGTGGATGGTTGGTATTGTAAAGCGCTTTGGGGCTCCTCACAGGGGGCTGGAAAGCGCTATATAAATAAGCTCCATTTACCATTTACCATTTAAGATTATAATTACTGGATCTTTTTACATAATTCATTTGGATATTAGAAGGCAATGTATTATGATGAGCTCTATACATAAATGACAAGATGTTATAATCAGGGAACTTCAAAAACTTCATTTCACAAAATAATATATTTGATGGATGACAATAATTTTTACCTTTGATAATTCTTATAACTCTCTTCTGCAATATAAAAATGGACTTTGTAATTGATGTAATTGATGCTTTTCCCCAAACATTAACACAATAGATTAAATGTGGCACAACAATTGTATTATACAACAAACACAATGCTTTGTCATTCAGTAGATACCTGACTCTATAAACTGTTTTGAAAAACAGTTGTTTTTTTTAACCCCTTTTTCTAAAATTTGTATCTTTTGAATAAACTTTTAAAATAATTCATTTTTCTTCTTCTTTTGGCTCCAGAAGGATTTGATGCTGACGCCAGCGCCATCGACCCACAGGGAATATCCCGACAGGCTCGGCACGCCTTTCCTTCCGCATTGTTTCCGGTTTTTCTCAGCAATAAATGTTGAAGTTCACCTGGTTGAATGGAGAGAGGAAAAACAGTCGGAGCCGTTTTCAGGTTTGTTTGTGTCATTCCAGGAATTTGAGTTATCTCAGAGCCACTCCTGTTCTGTCTCAGAGGCGTGGGTCGGGTCCAAACATGAAGGTTCATTTTCAGCTTCAGCCTGAGGGTTTCAGGAGAGCTGTCACTCAGGAATCCAGATTTTACCTGTAACTTTGTTCTTTTCTTTTCTGAGAACTCTTCGTAACCTGAGAAATGTCTGACCTCAGGGTGGATATTATCAAATTTACACAAACGGAAAATAAAAGTGAAGTTGCCAAAGAGCTGGAAATAGGCACATGGGGAAGGGAAGTCTGAGGTTGTCATCGTTGTATGTTCTTGTACAATGGCTAAATTGGTTCACTGTATTTAACCCATCCCACCTGAGATGCTCCCAGGTGGAGCAGTGGGCAGCTCTGTAGGCGCCCCAGGGAGAAACGGGGGGTTATGTGTCTTGCTCAGAGACACAGATGACATCTGCCTCATCTCGGCCCCAATATACTTAGACCACAATGCATCACAAAATACTGAGCGTGCAGAAGATGCATCTGCAGAACTTTTAGTATCAAACTGGAAGATTCTTGATTTAGTTTGTGTCCTAATTTCTTTCTTAATATTTTTTCCTGGACACAGAGTTAGCCGTGTTGGCCCTCAAGTTTTGTTTTAAAATAATATTTTTCTCCGACACTTCCTGCCCCAAGAACCTGAACTGCATTTGGTTCCTTCATTAGAAACTCTGCAACATCTGGCTCATGT
>JBBPBX010007552.1:0-40084 GCA_038048925.1 Garcialebias charrua | reverse complement strand
CCCCCCCGCCCCCTCACACCTTTAATGTGGCTCGGTAAAGGTAGCCGGGTGGTTTTGCCGTATTTCAAAGTGTCTGCCGTCTGATTTATTGGTGACGACCAGAGAGCAACAGGAGCAGAGGCTGAATATTAGACCCAAGATGAATCTATTTATGAATAACAGAGCTGATTTGGGCTGCACGCGAGAAGGTTGTTGAATCAAATCCCTGCTGGGCACCTCTCTGGGTGGAGTTAGCATGTTCTGTCCGTGCATACGTGGGTTTTCTCCAGTTTCCTCCCACAGATCAAAAACATGCATGTTAAACTGATTGGTGACTCTAAATTGTCCCTAGGTGTTTGTCTCATTTGTCTATGTGTCCCCGTGATGGACTGGAGACCTGTCTGGGTGTCTCACACCTCTCACAGTGACTGAAGGATATGGACATGAGTGACCCCTGCAACCTGAAAAAGAAAAAGCAGGTAAAGATGATGGATGGATGATAAATGGAAGATGGATGGATGGACAAATGATCTGATTTGGAGTGATCGTAATGCTGCAGGGGAGTTTTAAATTAAATAATTTGCCCCCACATAACCTTTAAACACTACAGGACTTTTGGGTGGACATGATAGAAACACAGAAGGAAGAAAAGCATGCTGGGTATTTAAAAATCCAGAAAAGAAGATCTTGGTTGCCATGGCTATTCCCACCATTTCATTAGGGGGAGCCCAGAGAGTACCTATAAGAGTTACTTTTTTTTTTTTTTATTCTTTAATTCATTTTACAATAATGAAATACAACAATTGACATATATGAATAAAAATAAATAAAAATAAAATAAAATGAAAGGTAGCAGATGAAGAAAATATCTTATTAAATCTGCTCCTTATTTATCTAGTTTAAACAAATTGTTCTATGATAACAAAACAAGTAAATAACTAATTCAACCTTCAATTATATATATTACTCAAAAATGCATTCATTTATATTTGTTTAACATGGTAAATGGAGCTTACTTATATAGCGCTTTCCAGCCCCCTTTGAGGGGCCCCAAAGCGCTTCACAGTACCAACCATCCACCCATTCATACACACATTCATTAACCAGTTTCTTAAAGACAGGTATTGATTTGGCTTCCTTAACATCTGTCCCAATTTTGTTTATTTATTTATTTATTTTGAAACCTGATGTTTCCACCTCTTCCTGTTTGTCCTATCTGGATTTCAGAATCTAAACATTTCAGACAATTTCACTGAATTCTTCAAATCAAGATACAATTATTTAAATTTGACAGGAACTGTGGAGACGGCCATGATGGAGAAGATACAACGAAGAAGACCTGGTTGAGTAACAGAAGATCCACTGACTCAAATCTGCTTTGAGGAGAGAACCGCAGAGTAAAAACCAAGCCTCAGACAAACGGCCTCTGTGTGAAAACTAGACGTTGGACTGTAGAACTTCTTGACCCGTGAGCAGCAGAAGGTTCTGATGGTACCACAGATTCTGTTTGATGGTTACACGGGGTTATTTGGAGGAGAATTGACAAAAAGAGCCTTCACTTCCTGTTTGGAAGAGAAGATAGATGGAAGTCAAGGAGAGTTTGGGTGATGACCTCTGACCTCTGACGACAGGAACACTGATTGTAGAAACAAGAAGTTTGCAAAGACGTTGAAAAGCTCAGACTCTAAACTTGCAGGGGTCACCAACCTTTTTGAGACTGAGAGCTACTTCGTGGGTACGGAGTCACACAAAGGGCACCAGTTTGATAAACTCTTCGGAAATAACAAATTTGCTCAGTTTGCTTCTTAATTATACATTATTAATGAATCATGATAATCATCATATGAAGACGCATCAGATTTCTTACAAAAAATGTATAATAAACATATTTTTAAGAACATATTTTTAAGATATTTTAAAATATATATAAAAACAAAAAAAGAATAACAACTGAATAAAATGAAATTTTAAATGCAGCTTAGTAGTGAGTTGTGCTATTTTTAGAACAGGTCCGCGGGCACCCGGTCGCCCCCAAGGACCATTTGAGGTGCCCGCGGGCACCATGTTGGCGACCCCTGCTCTAAAGTTAAACGTTCTGCAATAAAATCTCCAGTAGTTCAATAAAACGAGACTGTTATTGCACAAAAAGTGTTAAAGTTCTGTCGTGGACAGTCCAACTTTTAATGATGGTTCTGCTGAAATCTGAGCTGGAGATGCAAACACAACTGGCTTTACTGACTTTAATCAAAACAAAAATAAGGGTGTTCTTCATATCTTCACATGACCGTGAAAAACAAAACAAACCTTTTCCTTGTTGCGTCCTCGACCGGGACAAAAGAAGCTCGAACAGGAAACAGCCTCAGTCCCGGAGTGAAACCAGGGGTTTCCCATCTGTCCGTCTCGTTTGGAGGAAGAATATCTTCAGTGACACGTTAACAAAGGACAGATTGTCCTTCGGAGACAGAAAGTCAACATGTTAGAGACAACTCTTCTTCGGCTGCGAGTGCTGTAAGCAGCCGAAGACGTCCGACACCACCTGAGTGATGAGAGACGTCTTCGGCTGTTATCTCTGATCAGAGCGAGACTCAAAACAAATGCTCCAGGTCCAGGTGATGACCTCGCTCACACAGACACACCTGAAGTTTAGCTTCACACGTGGAAATGTTTTTATTTTCAGAGGCGATGACGTCACATGCGACAAACTGCTGCAGCTCAGAAATGAAGCTGAGTTCACCTCGTGGGAGCAACTTTCACTTCTACCGCCATTTTCTCACATTTTGATTTCCCCGAAGAGACTGAGAGCAGCAGGGCCTCAAACAGAAACACTAACAACTAGGGGTGCGAATCTCTCAGTGTCTGGAGAATCGATTCGATTCCGATTTTTGATGTACCGATTCGATAAAAAAATCGATTTTCGATTCTAAAACGATTTTCATTCCAGGTTCGATTTTCAATTCAGAATCTATTTTTGATTCTGAAACAATTTTCAATTGAAATCATGAAAAGATTAAACAATAATGTAAACAAATAAAACATTTATTTAAAACAATAATGTATGCTTGTAGCAAACATTAATAATGTCAAATAATACAGTATAAATACAGCAGATGGGTATATGAATAGAATGCAGCAGCTTTAATCGGGTCCTGGAGGTCACTGGTGCCTATATCCAGCAGTCACTGTGCGAGAGGCAGGGGACACCCTGGACATGTCTCCAGTCCATCACAAATAATTCAAAATACAAACGTAAACAAAGATTTCAGCCTACTGTATTGCATAAACATTTAACTCAAAATAAAATAGACTTCAAAATCATATTGCATTCATCCATGTTTCAAATGTGTATGGATGGATTTTGTTTAAAAGATTTGTTTGGTAAATCTTTTCAACAAAAGCCATCTATCCATCATCTTTACCCGCTTTATCCTTATCGGGTCCTGGAGGTCACTGGTTCAGGTCAGATTTCTTCTTCTTTCTGCCACCTTTCATTTTATGTATTCTTTCATATACTATGAGATATGGTTTTATTTTCTTTATCATTTGGGTTTTAATGTAAAAATATATAAAAATAAATAAATCGATTTTAGGGTTTTTAGAATTGATTCTGAATCGCCAGGACTAAGAATCTCGATTCTTTTTAAAAAATCGATTTTTTTCCCTGCACCCCTACTAACAATGGTTTTGAGCTCAAAACGACAATTTCAAAAAAATAATAACAGAGAGTGTCCTGAATCAAGCTGGGAATGAAGACGAGAGCCGGACACTCCCTGAAGTTATCACCCGCCTCCTGGCAGACTAACGTGGTTTATCAGCACCTCCTGCTCCGTGGAGCTCCATCTGCCCCGGCTCGGAGCGGGTGTGGAAATATTTCACCTGACAGAGGAAACAGGGTCAGGAAAAGAGGGGGCCCAGGAAGGGTCGTATAGGGCCCAGTTCTTCTTCAGGCCCAGAAGAACCAGGATGTGTTCCCACGTGAAAACGGACCTGCTGTAGCTGCAGGATTTGATGAACCCACAGGAGAGAGCGGTCAGAACACATGAAGGAGCTGTGACGGTGACTGGACCCGACAGAACCGAACAGAATAAAATCAGATAAGTGATGTGGAGGAGAGAAGAAAGAAGAAACGTCTTCAGACACAGATCAAAACATCTGGAACCCAAATACCTGCACATCTGCACACCCATCAAATACAATGAAAGACATTTTACAGACAATAAGACGACAGTGGAGTTCAGCTATGATGATGATGATGATGATGAGACAGACCGTGGACCAGAGGAGGACAGGTCCAACATTTAGGACAAGAGACAAGGATGTGGACTGTTGACCCATCTTCATGGCCCTGGTCCAACATCAGTGTCCTCAGGTGGACCCACTAGACCCAGCACAGGCTGCAGACCCTTTTACACTCCATGTTTTTATTAACGTGTTGAATAAACACGTTAAAGATAAAACAAAATAAATATAATAATATAATATAACAATATAAATATAATATAATATAAAACAATATAAATATAATAATATAATATAAATAGAAATACTTTGTATAATATAATATAAAACAATATACAGGTAGTCTTTGACTTACGACGCCCTCGACTTACGACGTTTCGGACTTACGTTGGTTCGGCTCGCTCAACTTACGCTTTTGACCGACAATTGTCGCCTTCGTAGACGGACGATTATCATCCGCGTCTGTCGTCGTCGACGGGCGATTATCATCCGCTTCGTAGCTGTACGTTCTGTCTCGCGTGGCTTGTTGGCGGTCTCCGTGTGTCTCCCACCCGTGTGGATTAGTACCAGCTCCTCCGTTGTAACGTCGCTGGCTATTAGGTGGTCTGCGCTCAGAACAATTGTAACGCAGAGGATTGTATCCACGCTGGTATCGTCTTCTCTCGTTGTATCCTCTATTATAAGGGCGACCACGTCCTGGATGTGGTCCTGGATGTGGTGCGTGCTGGTATCCGAACCTTTGAAAGGAATGCGTCTGAGATACATCGCGTTGTTCCTGATGTTGTTGTTGCTGCTGCTGGTATTGAGGTTCGTGTACACTGCTGCCATACAATGTGTCGTAATGTTGATCCATCCACCGGGAACTCGATGGGGTGGCGGCGTCTGCCGGATGGTAGGAACGATCCTGGGTCGTTTGGTGTGAGCGCACATCGTTTGCGTTTCCGTACGGACGCTCACTTGCGTGATTGTACCTTGATTCGTGTGCTCCTTCCATTTCGTGGAAACGTCTTTGTGTCATGTTGTGTATGACAGCTGGTATCGGTTGTGGAGGCTCGGCGTGTTCCGTGTACCATGACTGTTCGATGTCCTGATAACTAGCCATTGCGTTACGGTTCAGTCTAGCGAGGATAACAGAGTTCAGTTCTTGTTACGCTTGACTACCTTATATACGTGTTCTGTACGACGTTATTCGTCTTGATCCTTCACTTTGAACGACTCCTCTTTCGACGGTTTCTATTCGCCTTGATCCTCCACTTTACTCTTGAGTGTCATCCTTTTAGCGTCCACGATCCTTGATCCTCTGTGTCTTCTTGCTTGAAATGCACTGCCGAGCAAGTTCAAAAACAAGTTAAGTAAATTAGTAAACTTGTACATCGGAGATATGCTACAGAGATCTATACAACGTCTCATCTCTCTTGTCCAGTGTCACGCTCTGATTATATGGAAACTAAACACGCCGGCTCCGCGGTTAAAAACCCTTGCCTTTTTCCTGTCCGAACAACATCCGTCCGACCACGCATGCAGCCCCCGCTCGATTTTCCTTTTCACTTCTAAGCGTACGCTTGTCGTGCCTCCACACCGTCCGCCCAACCGTGCTTGACGTCCGTCCGACCACGAATGCAGCTCCCGCTCGATATTCCTTTTCACTTCTAAGCGTACGCTTGTCGTGCCGCCGACCTCCACACCGTCCCACCAACCGTGCTTAACGTCCGTCCGACCACGCATACAGCTCCCGCTCGATTGTTTTTTTTTTACACTTCTAAGCGTACGCTACAGCTTGTCGTATCCCGACCTCCACACGTTGGGTGTGTGAGACGACGTTCATACTCTTGTCCGGTCCGACCGACCTACACGCATTACGTGTGCGACGCTTCAGCTCACATACTCCCGTTTGGTCCGACCGGACCTCCACACACAATGGGTATGTGTAATGAAAACTAACACGTTTTCGTTTGACCGTTAATGCTGCTTGTCGTGAGCGGACCTATACACACACACACACACACACACACACACACACACACACACACACACACACACACACAAACACACACACAAACACACGTTTGCTGTACTATATCTGTGATCCGTTGCAATGACTTCCATTCATTTTCATTCGTTTCTATAACCTAACCCTGACCTTTACCCTAAACCTAACCATTACTAATACATACCCTAGACCACATGTGTCAAACTCTTGGCCCGCGGGCCAGATGTGGCCCGCCATGTCATTTTATCTGGCCCGCGAGAGCTTAATTAAAAAGTTTTGAGTGTCTAAAAATTAATACGAGCGAGTTTTGACCAAAAACTACATTTCCCACAATGCCTTTCGACTACGGTAGCCGAGGCAGTGTTTCTACCTTCATGCCAACGAGTGGAATTGAGATATAAATAATGATCCCAACATGTCCAGAAAGAGAAAAGTTGATACAGACGGAAGTTTCAAGAAAGATGGGAAGGCGAATACTTGTTTGTGCTTCCAGGAGAAAGACCGGTATGTCTTTTGTGTTACGAGGCGGTGTCGGTTTTGAAACCAAACACGGAGCTAAGTACGCTAAAGCTAGCCTTCAAGAAAAGCAACACATTCTGCCAAGAATTAAAAGGCAAACTGCAGTCGCAGCAGTTTGTTCATGAAACCCACAGCCAAAAACGAGGCTGCAGTGAAAGCTAGCTTCAAAGTGGCTGTGTGACTTTGCTGTGTTGTGCGACATAACCGACCATCTCGCCCAGCTGAATCAGAAGCTGCAGGGATGTAAACAAGTCATCACGCAGATGTCCGACGCGATCACGGCTTTCCTGCGAAAATTGGACTTATGGATGTGGCAAGTGAAACAAGACAATCTTGTCCACTTTCCTGTTTGTCAGGTTAGCATTTTCTTAAAATTTAATTCAAATATATCTTGATGCATTCTCAATAATCCAGGTAGAAACATCTAAAAAAGCTAAGTGTGGTCCTCTGGACATTCAAAAAAACAAAACAAAAAACAGGTGATTATTTCAGCCACCTAAAATAATATGTTCCCCTTCCTTGGATGGTTTCTTTTCACAAAGATGGCCTCTTTTACTCGTCTCTCAAACCATTGTTCCTCTCTATCAAGGATGTGAACATCTTCATCCCTGAAAGATGAAGTTTTGTTTTGTTTTTTAAATGTCCAGAGGACCAGACTTAGCTTTTTTAGATTAATTAAAATATAATAAAATGTAATTCAACAAAGAAGAAGAACATTTCAACTGTGTGCAATTTAATGATTGTGCTTGCATTTTGTTTTGTGTTTATCATTTTCAGAACATGATCAATCATAGAGAGAGAATCCACTTGGTGTGTTCACGGACAGGCAGCATCTCCTCATCAAAGACTAACCAAAAAACTTGAGGGTAATATAGTTGTGAACTGAGTCAACCTTTATTTTGGTATGTGTATGCACACAAATTGTTGTCATTCACAGTTGGATGCAAGGCTGTGTGTAGCCTTTTTGGGTGAGATGCTACATGTGTCATACATGTTCTTTGCAGCTCAGTTTTATGTTTTTTTTTAAATTAACTTGGACAATTTCATCCTTCATTAATGGAGTTATGTGGGTTTTCATAAGCTGACAAATTTTAAAAGGATTTATGTTAGAGCAACAAGCAAACAGATGTTTTCTATGCAACTGTAATTGTCAGTTGAATAAGTTATAATAAATGAGTTATTCAACATTAAGGAGTACGGTAGTTACATTTATTTTACATTACATTAGATTACATTTAGTTACATTTATAAGTTACATCTGGCCCTTCAAGGTCAGCCATTATGCCGAAGTGGCCCTCGGTGAAAATGAGTTTGACACCCCTGCCCTAGACCTAACATGTCCTCAATAGAATTAAAAAAAAAAACATATTAGATTTAGTCATTAAAGGTTTGCTATTCTGTTGAAGGTTAGCTAGCTAAATGTTGACCATATAAAGAGCTACAGCTAGATTAGCTAAAAAATTCCACCCTGTTATGTTCCACCTTGTTAGGTTTATGAACCAAACAAGGTGTAACAAGGACCTAACAGGGTGGAAATTCAGGTAAAACGTAATCACATATACATGTAATTATTACTTTACCTGTAATTATTATTTTATCCAGCCCTGAGCTTGACCATTATTAATTTCTTATTGCTAAACATGTCAGTGATGTAACAAAATATTTAAAACTTAAAATATTACTCTTTTTATTTTCAAAAGTCCTGAAGCCAAAATGTTGCCGCAAAAAAAGAATCACCTATATATGTCATTGAGCTGAAAGCACCCACAGTAATGGATTCCACCACAGAGAGTCAGCCAGAAAATACACGATAACCATGACCTTAATAAGACTATTGAAAATTATTGAAAGATTGTTCAGTACAGCAGGACAGATTCTCTCACAAAAAAAAAAAGACAGGCTGAACTCAGAAACTTTGAAACCCAGCTTCTTCTGTACTTGAACAATATATTCTTGCTGTTACGGTCAGTGGCCTTGTGTATGTTTCGTTTAGTCATTAGAAGATCTGCCATAAACTTTGTCACGTGCACTTTAGGCTTGTGTTTAACTTTGAGCATTTCAAACATTTTTTTTGGACTTTTAAGGGAGGTGTTAAATTTTTGTCAGGCTGTATGTGTTTTTCTTTCTCCTGCCCTTGTGTTTGTCTCTTCACAGATAGTAAGGAAGCTGGTGTCAAGCTGGTATCAATCTCCTTTGATTAGCTCCTCTCCACACACGGACCAATCCAAGGAGGCCTTGCATAAGCAGTCCACCTGAGTAACAGAGGAAGTCTCCACCTGAGGAACAACAGGCAGTCTCTCCATCTGGCTAGCCTAGCTGATGCATGTCTCATCGTTGGTGCTCTGTGTAAAGGTTTGTGGTGGGAGTTAGAGGACTAGGTAAGTTTGGGGGTACCCTGTACATTTCCAAGACGTAGGTGTTTTTCTGTTAAATACACCAGGTAAGTAGGTGGGTGCCACCCATGTAAGTTTTGGTGAAACTTTTATTAGATAAGGTTAGCAAGGTTTTTCTTTTCTATGTATTTTATGTAGCTTAGACTATAGTTAGGCCCTGTTTTATTTTATTGTTTTCTCTGATTTGGCACCACTTAACTGTCCCTTTCTCCCCACAGTTTGTATGAGACTCCAGGGATTTTTTGTGTTGGCTGTAAAATAAATCCCTTGTTTTATAACATTCACTTGGACTCCTGAATTTTTGTGGTTGTCATGTTACTCCCTTTCTCCTCACAAAAAAAAGGGGGTAACACTTGCTGCAATATTAAAATATGTCAGTTTATGGGATGTTAGGAGATGAGAGATGTCTCCAAACGTCTCAACACTTGGGGTCTACGTTTTGAGAATGGTGTCAGGAAGTTAAAATATTGTTCACCATTGACCCATTACAAGATTGGACTAGACAGTAATTTAACTAGTTGATGACAAACTGGAGTTGAAATGATCAGTGTCTAGTCCTTTGTCAAATCTAATGCTCCTTTTTCATCAGACAACTTTTACTTTGTTTACTGCAGTTAAAATTACACTTTGGTTTTACTTTGTGTTAAATAAAAAATGGCAAAGGTAAACTTGTTCCTCTTATTTTAATTAATGATATTTAACTCTGTATGTCATCCCTGAGCTTCAACCTCCATAAGATGTGGATCGTCACGTTCGTGAATGAAAACAGCAGTCAGCACAAGATGATAAGACAACAGACGTTCACTAATGATTCATAGAATTTTAAGATATTTGTTTGTTTTACAATAGAATGTTTACATAACTGTATATTTCAAAGTTTGAGTCCATGTCTGGCCCTTTAGGGAGAGAGAATCTGTCCTGCTGTACTGAACAGTCTTTCAATGGTCTTTTTAATATTTCAATGGTCTTTCAATAACATTTCAATAAAGCCATGGGTGTTGTGTATCTTCAAGTTGAATCTTTGTGGTGGAATCCGTTTTGTGTGTGTTAGTGGTGCTGTGGGTGCTCCCAGCTAAATGACTTGTACACAAGAATATACATCATCGGTCCAACTCTTCTTGAAGGCAGGTCTAATGTTACGTGTCCACTTTGCAGTGATTCAGTGGACCAACTCCCCTCTCAACATCAGTTATTTTCAAACAAACGACAAATCAAAAAGTTGCAACGTGAATGTAACTTGTAATTCAACACATTATAGAAATGTAGTGTAGTAGAAAGTACAGATACTTCATGTAAACAGTAAAAGTACCCACATTTAATTCTACTTAAGTAAAGTACAGATACATGAAAAATATACTTTAAGTACAGTTGCAAAATATTTGTACTTAGTTACATCCCACCACTGATAAGTTACATCCCACCACTGATATTAACCCACCAAGAACATTGAAATACACTGACCCATGTGATTAACTTTAATGGCTGCACCTCTAATATTTACAGAGGAGAAAATTTTGTGACGCTAATTTTAACATTCAGAGTTATGACTGATTAAACTCATCCGCTCGTGTCAAACTGAAGACCCTCATGTGACATTCAGGAAATCCATTATATTGTTCACAGCCAGCTTACAGGGACAAACCTTAGCGTATCGCTGTGCCGTCGGGGAACACATCATCACCCCCCTCTCTCTCCTCTCTCTCTCTCCGTTCTAGCTTCACTCCTCTGGCTGCCTGTTCATTTTAAGATTCTTTTTACTGTATTTGTTTTTAGTTTAAATGGTCCTGCCCCAATTCTATATCTCTGAGCTGTTTAACCCCCCATATTTTCCTACTCGGTGCCTCAGATCAGCCGAGGTCCAAACGGAAGCTCAGAGGGGACAGTGTTTATTTTTTTTGCTGCTGCTCCAAGACTATGGCACGATCTCTCTCTTGCATCAGACAAGCTCCTTCACTGACCAGTTTAAAAACTCTTCTAAAAAAACACATTTTTACTCACTAGCTTTTAACACAGACTGAATGTGTTCTGCACCTTTTTTTTTAAAAAAGTTTTTGGCCTATTTTTACTCTTCTCTCAAACCATCGTTCCTCTCTATCAAGGAGGAACAATGACTGAGTTTGCCACAGCTCCTCAGATTGAAGAAGTACTTTTGATACAAAGAAGAATCTGTCCAGAAGACTAGATTTATTGAACCCGCATCAGGACAATAATCTGTAAAGCATTAGTATATTTTATATGGAAAACACATTTTGACTTAACCAATTTATATTATCAATGGCAAACTATGCAGGCTTATTTCACATTACTTTCATAACAATCCCTTTCATTGCGGGCTTTTATGTATTTACTATCTTATTTTTAATGATAAAAAATATGAGTCACTACTGTCGTTTAGAACGTGTTTATAGTTGAACTAACGGTTGGGTTCACACAGTTACAACAGCTCACCTGTTTCTTCATACTGACAGGAACAATCCCCTCAGCACATTTTTTTAAGATACTGTAGTCGTAAACAAAAACAAATCTCCCATTTTTACAAAGTTGTATGATCAATTCAAGGCGGCCTTTTTTGGAGGCCACCCAGTTTGCACATAAGAGGTTTATCAAATCTCAGTTAATTATTTCTCTATACTCCCAAAGGTTAAAAAAAATAATAGGGCAACTTATTTTATGTGTATTTTGTTCATTTCGTTTTGGAAGGGCTCTGTAATGTTATCTGGTTGAAATAGTTTATTACAAAACAAAGACAGTTTCTCAAGAAAGATCTCGAGTGGTCTCTTGTGGTCAAAGTGGAGAATAGCACCTTTTATTTATTTAGTCATTTTTGTAAAAATACACACAAACACATGTATCTTATAAAAGAAATATCTTATTACATCTGCCCCTTTACAAACAATCAATGTAAACAATAATTATCTATAAGTAACGAAAAATGAACTCATCTCAATTGCCAATTTCCACATAAAACTACTTCGTACATATTTCTTACACAATTCGTTTTTGATCATTTACTTAACCATAAAACATTGCTTTCTTTTTCCACAAACTCCAAGTTTATTTCACAATACAACTCCCTGGACTGAGGTAGTCATCCCTTCAAGGCTTTACAAATACAGTACACCAGTTCCCTTAGGTTGTAACAGCTTGACCTTTTAACAAAATATGTAAACATTGAGTAAAAAAAGTATAAGGAAAACTCACGTTTTTTTGTCCAACCGTCCAGCTTGTAATGTGAGCAAACACATTGGTTGTGTAACGACGTCAAATGAAACCAACACATGCTTGACCAGCCAGCTACTGTTTACTCGTGCACCGGTTTTTTATTTTTATATATGAACAACGCCTTTGTTTGTGGGTCAACGTGTCCCACAAGTGGACCATGAGCTTAATTTGCCTGCATTAAAAAAAAATATATTCGAACATCTGTCAGCTGTACATTAACACCCTGGCAAACGTTTAAAGAAAACGAAACAAAAACAACAAAGCACTTGTGTGGCTACATAATAATAATAATGAATTCCATTTATAACGCACTTCTGCTCGGGGGCGGTGATGGAGGGGTCGTTCAGACCGTGGGCTCTTTCTTTTCAGAGCAGAGGAGAAAAACAATTATAACAAAACACCCACGATAACTCCTGTTAATACACGATTGGACATGATTGGACATCTGTCAGCTGTACATTAAAACCCTGGCAAACGTTTAAAGAAAACGAAACAAAAACAACAAATTACTTGTGTGGCTACATAATAATAATAATGAATTCCATTTATAACACACTTCTGCTCGGAGGGGGGGTGATGGAGGGCTCGTTCAGACCGCGGACTCTTTCTTTTCAGAGCAGAGGAGAAAAACAATTATAACAAAACACCCACGATAACTTCTGTGAATACATGATTGGACATGATTGGACATCTGTCAGCTGTACATTAAAACCCTGGCAAACGTTTAAAGAAAACGAAACAAAAACAACAAATTACTTGTGTGGCTACATAATAATAATAATGAATTCCATTTATAACACACTTCTGCTCGGAGGGGGGGTGATGGAGGGCTCGTTCAGACCGCGGACTCTTTCTTTTCAGAGCAGAGGAGAAAAACAATTATAACAAAACACCCACGATAACTCCTGTTAATACACGATTGGACATGATTGGACATGATTGGACATCTGTCAGCTGTACATTAAAACCCTGGCAAACGTTTAAAGAAAACGAAACAAAAACAACAAATTACTTGTGTGGCTACATAATAATAATAATGAATACCATTTATAACACACTTCTGCTCGGAGGGGGGGGTGATGGAGGGCTCGTTCAGACCGTGGACTCTTTCTTTTCAGAGCAGAGGAGAAAAACAATTATAACAAAACACCCACGATAACTTCTGTGAATACATGATTGGACATGATTGGACATCTGTCAGCTGTACATTAACACCCTGGCAAACGTTTAAGGGACCTGTCTCACTCACACCAAACAACCATCCACTCTCACACTCACACCTAGGGTCAATTTAGAGTCACCAATCAGCCTAACAAGCATGTTTTTTGGTCTTTTGGTCTGGTCATGATTGGACATCTGTCAGCTGTACATTAAAACCCTGGCAAATGTTTAAAGAAAACGAAACAAAAACAACAAAGTACTTGTGTGGCTACATAATAATAATAATAATGAATTCCATTTATAACACACTTCTGCTCGGAGGTGATGATGGAGGGCTCGTTCTGACCACGGGCTCTTTCTTTTCAGAGCAGAGGAGAAAAACAATTATAACAAAACACCCACGATAACTCCTGTGAATACATGATTGGACATCTGTTGATCACAGTTGTTCATTAATAACCTGGCGCACGTTTAGAGAAACGAAACAAAATGCAAAGTATAGTTTATACATTTTGCCTGCATTAAAAAAAAAGTTCAAACAACACATTAGACAAGTTTTTTTTTTTTGGGGGGGTTGGTGGGCCTGCGATGAAAACATATAAATACACACACATCACACAGATCTCACAAGCTCAAGAACGAACCGCAGACGCTAAAATAGACGGAAACCACGATGGCATTCTTAACATTTGTCATACGTTGGCATGAAGAAGCTCTCCCCCATATTTTTATGAATACTCTCCAGAGTGTTAAACGCTGGTTTCTTACACGTTGGGTTTGTGATATTGGGACGCATCGCTTTTTGTCTATGGTTTGCGTAGCCATCAACCAAGAAGACCACGCTCAGATGGTTACGGACAACCTTGCACGAACAGCTGAAAGATTGTGGTCTCGTACGTCTGGACCTCCGATGATGAAACAACCCTTTATTCAAATCATACAAAGAAAATATCTGTTAGAAAACTCTGGCTCCATCTTGTATTCCGTGGCGAACACAAGTGAGGAAGAGTGTACATTTCATCAACATATACTCAACGCCTACTCTTTTGTGAGCGAAGCAGGTTGGATTGGAATCGAGGAGTTAACCAACGGTGACGATAAAACAATATTCAAATGGATATGCAAGCATGTGAGTGATTTTTTTTATTCTGTTCAGCTGTACAAACAAAACAAATGAAGTTTAGTTTACATTATGTCTTGTGTCTGTCTAAGATCACATGTTTTACTAAAACCACACAAAGTTTGTAAACCCATTGTTTACGAGTAATTACCTCAACCATTACTCACGTACAGTATATATTAGTTAGACTTACCGTAATACCTTTAAATAATAATAACAAGAATCAGATAGTCTGTACATTACACAACTGTATACAACATGTATCTTACATAAAAATGATAATTGGATTTATTTTATTGCATACATAGTACTTTGGTGTGGACTTGTTCCTGTTTAAAGTGCTTTATAAATAAAATGGTATGGTATGGTATAGTACAATAGTAACATTTAAACACGTGTACACGTTTCACCATGTTAAAGAGTTTAAATGTTAAGTCAATACAATTCTACATTTAAACAAGAATGGATTTTTAAATGCTTTGCCACGTTAACCTTTATATTATATATTATATATATATATATATATATATATATATATATATATATATATATATATATATATATATATATATATATATATATATATATATATATATATATATATATATATATATATGTGTGTGTATATGTGTGTATATGTGTGTGTGTTAAAATCCTATGCAAAGGGTAGCATGTTTACATAACATGTTATGAACTCATTCGTCAGGATGTTTGATAGAGAAGTGCAGAGAGGGTCAGAAAGAACTCCCGTTGTGCGTTTGTGAATTTAGAAAAAGTATTTGATAGGGTGCCAAGAGAGGAGGTGTGGCACTGCATGAGAAAAAATCTGGAGTGATAGAAAGTGTGTCAGACTGGTACAGGACACGTATGAGGACAACAGGACCACGGTGAGACGTGCTGTAGGAGTGACAGATAGCTTCAAAGTGGAGGTAGAGTTACATCAAGGCTCCGACTTCGAGCCCCTTCTTGTTTGCTCTGGTGATGGACCAGTCGACTAACAGATGAGGTCAGGCAGGAATCCCCGTGGACTATGATGTTTGCAGATGACATTGCGATCTGTGGTGAGAACAGGGAACAGGGTGGAAGAGAACTTGGAGAGGTGGAGATGATTAAAAAAAAGTGTCAACAGCAAAGGTCAAAAGAAAAAAAATACAAGACAGTGGTTGGTCGTCTGTGTTTGATAAAAAGACTGGAGAGAAAAAAAAAACTGGAAGTGGCAGAAATGAAAATGTTGAGGTTCTCCTTATGAGTGACACAAAAATATGGCTAAGATTAGGAATGAGATCATCAGAGGTACAAGCACATGTTGAACAACTGGGAGATGAAGGTAGGGAGGGCAGACTGAGATGGGTTGAACGTGTCCAGTAGAGGGACAGCGAGTATATTGGTGGAATGAAGTTAGAAATGCAGCTGCCAGGAAAAAGACAAAGAGGGAGGCCAAAAAAAAGAGGAAATGTGTGGATGTAGTTAGAGAGGACACGAAGGAACACGGAACCTTTTAATTGGCTTTAATAGGTAAATTGTTTAAACAAAAATGAATGTCCCTACAGGTTGTTTTTTTTTTAAGTGGAACGCTTAATGGTTAAAGACTAATAAAAAAATAGCTTAATGGTTAGAGTGATTCTCCACGTCGAGAGGAGCCAGTTGAGGTGGCTCGGACATCTGGTTAGGATGCCTCCTGGACGCCTCCCTGGTGAGGTGTTCCGGGCACCTCCTACCGGGAGGAGGTCCAGAGGAAGACCCAGGACGCGCTGGAGGGATTATGTTTCTCGGCTGGCCTGGGAACGCCTTGGGATTCCCCCGGAGGAGCTGCTCCATGTGGCTGGGGAGAGGGAAGTCTGAGCCTCCCTACTTAGGCTGTTACCCCCCCGCGACCCGACCCCCGTTGGATAAGAGGAAGATGATGGATGGATGGATGGATGGATGGTTAGACTAATAAACAATATCTAGCATGATGGCACTAACAATTGTTTTAAACAAACAATAATGAACAGGAAAGGTTATTGTATTAACGGTTACAGTATGCAAAATGTCACCGGTCCATAAATAACAACACTTGTTCACATTATGTTTGTATTTGAAAGACAGCTACGAACTACACTTCAATTGGAAAACACTAATAACATTAGCTGCTAAATAATAATTGTTTTTATGTTCATCTAACAAACAAAAATATAGCACCTGCACCATATTTTACAGAAATAGTTCACATTTTTCAGTGTTTCAATACTCGGCTTCAACTCAATACTTACCAAATTAAATCAATATGGTACCTCTGAATGGACAGGAGGGTATTTTCTGATTTTTCTTTGGGTGGTTTACATGGAGTTGAGCCCCAAAAAAGGAAACTTGCAGCTTCTGGCAGAGGTCGTCAGCTTCTTAACCTCGTTACAAAACTGCTGTTACAGGGAAAACACACCGTGAGGATTCAGTATTCAGCAACAAAGTCTCGTCTATTTGGCTTCTTTTTTAAATTATAAAACTGCTGTAAAAATAATCTCAGATGATCATAATACAAAAAATTTAACTGCTGTTTTTTTTTTGTCTACTATGTTTGTTGTGATACTTTGTGGATGTATTATTGTGTTTTTACCAGAAATCATAAAAAGCTGAGACAGGATATTAACTTTTAAACATTGTGCAGTACCACTGTACTGCCATAAGATGGCGCCAAAGTCCATTTCATTTCAATTTGCTGGTTTGTCAGGTTGATAATTTTGTGTTTACTGTCAAAAAATGTATTCAGTCAGAGAAGTTTTGTTGTCATTTGCACCACAAGTGGTTCATGTGATGAAACAGATTATGTACACAGGGTCCCAGTTACATCCAACAATAAAATGTGCAGAGAAAAACAGTAATAACATCTAAGATATAAACTAAGAAAAACATCAACTTAAAAAAAATACACTAAGCACTAAAATTATAGAAAAACATCATTTCAAACAGCAGCGACACGAATGAACACAGCAACATGAAAACAGATCAGCAGCAACATGATGTGATATTTCACAGTGATTATTCTGGTTAGATATTCAGAGTCAGAGAGAGTCAGAGAGTCTTTATTGTCATTTGCACCGCATGTGGTACATGTGATGAAACGAGAGATTATGTACACGGGGTCCCAGTTACATCCAACAACAAATGCAAGAGAAAAAAAAACTGTAATAACATCTAGAATTAACTAAGAAAAACATCAACTAGTAATACACTAAGCCTAATATAGTGGAAATAAACAGCAGCACGAACATGAGTTTGTATGAGCAGATGGTCACAGATGAACACAGATAAACACAGCAACAAGAAAACAGATCAGCATCAGCACAATGTGATATTTTGCAGTGTTTATTTTTATTTATTCATGAGTCTAACAGCCTCAGGGTGGAAGCTGTTCCTCAGTCTAGTGGTTCTACACTTGATACTCCTCAACCTCTGTCCTGAAGGGGGGGGGTGGAACAAAGAGTGAGTGTGTTGGGTGAGTGAGGTCTTTCATGATGCAGGTGGCTCTTTTCCTGCATCTGGAGGTGTAAATGTCTGTGATGGTGGGGAGACTGACTCCAACAGACTTCTGTGCAACCTTCACCACTCTCTGTAGACCTTTCCTCTCTTCAACTGTGCAGCCTCCGTGTCACACGTTGATGTTGGAGCACAGGACGCTCTCCACTGCACGCTTGTAGAACGAGGTGAGGACTGGGCTGCTCAGACCAGCACGTCTCAGCCGTCTGAGGAAGTAGAGTCTCTGATGACCTTTCTTGATCAGGCCGGTGGTGTTGTTGCTCCAGCTGAGGTCATCGTTCATGTGTGCACCCAGGTACTTGTAGCTGGAGACCACTTCCACCGCAGATCCACCTATTTTCAGTGGGGCGTGGGTGTGTTTGTTCCTTCTGAAGTCCACAATCATCTCCTTCGTCTTCTTCACATTCATGTGAAGGTTGTTCTCTTTGCACCAGCTCTCCAGGTGTTCCACCTCCTGCCTGTAGCCGGACTCATCATTGTTTGTGATGCATCCCACCACCGCTGTATCATCTGCAAACTTAACAATATGACAGCCTGGGTGTGTGGCTGTACAATCATATGTGAGCAGAGTGAACAGAAGGGGGCTCAGCACACATCCTTGAGGAGAGCCAGTGCTGAGGGTTATGGTGGAGGAGGAGAAGTTGTGGATCTTCACGGACTGTGGTCTGTCTGTTAAGAAGTCTGGTACCCGGTTCTATATTCATGATGTGTCTGACACCTCAGGGTAGAAGCTGTTTCTAAACACCTACAGGGAACTGTGTGTGTGTGTGTGTGTGTGTGTGTGTGTGTGTGTGTGTGTGTGTGTGTGTGTGTGTGTGTGTTTGTGTGTGTGCGTGGCACACGTTGATGCTGAGCACGGGATGTTCTCCACTGCACACCTGTAAGGTGGACTCATACGTGCGTCTGCTCTTTGTGGACTTCACATCTGCCTTCAACACCATGATCCCCCAAACTCTGATAGACAAACTATCTACACTTGGACTAAGCCCCTCCGTTTGTAACTGGACACTGGACTTTTTAACAAACAGACCACAGTCCGTGAAGAACCACAACTTCTCCTCCTCCACCAATAACCCTGCTCTACTCAAGGATGTGCGCTGAACCCCCTCCTGTTCACTCTGCTCACGTATGATTGTGCAGCCACCCATCCAGGCTGTCACATTGTAAAGTTTGCAGATGATACTTTTATACTATTATGAAAAAACTCAAGACAGTGTTACATTTTTTTTTTACTATTTTATGCTTATGTTTATTAAATGTTTTACTGTTTAGTGTTTAGATGGTTACTGTTGCACCGAGGGACTGAGAGAAACGCAATTTCGGTCCTGTGTATGTCCTGTACATATTGCAGTTCTGACAATAAAGTTGACTTTGACTTTGGTGGGATGCATCGCAAACAATGATGAGTCCGGCAACAGGCAGGAGGTGGAACACCTGGAGAGCTGGTGCAAGGAGAACAACCTTCACATGAATGTGAAGAAGACGAAGGAGATGATTGTGAAATTCAGAAGGAACAAACACACCCACGCCCCACTGAACATGAGTGTATCTGCGGTGGAAGTGATATCCAGCTACAAGTACCTGGGTGCACACATGAACGATGACCTCAGCTGGAGCAACAACACCACCGGCCTGATCAAGAAAGGTCACAGAGACTCTACTTCCTCAGACGGTTGAGACGAGCTGGACCGGGAAGCTCAGTCCTCACCTCCTTCTACAGGCGCGCAGTGGAGAGCGTCCTGTGCTCCAGCATCAACATGTGGCATTGAGGTTGCACACCTGCAGAGAGAAAAGCTTTGCAGAGAGTGGTGAAGGCTGCACAGAAGTCTGTTGGAGTCAGTCTCCCCCCCCCCCTCATCACAGACACCTACACCTCCAGATGCAGGAAAAGGACCACCTCATCACGAAAGACCCCCACTCACCCAGCACACACACACACACACACACACACACACACACACACACACACACACACACACACACACACACACACACACACACACACACACACTCCCTCCCCCCCCACTCCCTTCAGGACCGTGGTTGAGGAGCATCAAATGTAGAACCACTAGACAGAGGAACAACTTCCACCCTGAGGCTGTTAGACTCATGAATAAATAAAAATAAAATAAAAATAAACACTGCAAAATATCACATCATGTTGCTGATGTTTCATGCTGCTGTGTTCATCTGTGACCATCTGCTCATACATACTCGTGGTCGTGCTGCTAATAATGGTTTATCATATTAGTGCTCAGTGTATTTTGTTGAGGGTTATGGTAGAGGTAGCCTGGTTAAAACCAGACCCATGTCCTTCACTTCGCTTTGTACTAGGAATGAGAATTGAGCGGAGCTGCGTAGGAATGTCGAGGGCCAGGCTATGGTGGAGGAGGAGAAGTTGTGAATCCTCACTGATTGTGGTGGTCTTTTTTGTTAAAAAAAAAGTCTAATACCCAGTTGCAAATAGAGTCCTTTTGTTCCAGGTAATCATGACCAAAAATAACTGTCGAGAAGATGATTTTTTTTAACAACACAGAAGAATATACTTTAAAAATAAAATATAAAAAGGGCAAAGAACGCTTTTCAAACTTTTTATGTTTAAAAGTTAGTTTGTTTTGGTGTAATACCACTGTAATACCACTGTACATCACTACCAGACGATGGCGCCAACTATTCACGGTCTGTATTTTTTTTATTGTTTGATGTATACTGACAGTAAATATTTATTTTAAAAAAAAGTAAATCTGAGTACACATTTTCATCATGTTAAAGAATACAAAATACATCTGAGTAAAATTCTATTCTGTATTAAAGCTTTACAAAAATGGATTTTCAAACATTTTTACCAAATTAACCTTTTTTACTACGTGTGGTTTGTGTTTGTGTGTGTATATATGTGTGAGAACGCACATTGCAGTTGCTGGAGATGGAGTTCCTGGGTAACCAGCTGCTGCCAATTCGGTTAACGAGTTCAGCTGTTATTTAAGCCTTGGAAGGAGGTTCCGGTCCTTGCTGAATCATTCAGTCACCTTGGGTACTGTGAGACAGCCAGAACTTATGTTTAATCAACTTATGTCTCCCTGTGTTTTCAAGACAAATCTGTGACTCACCTCTGGAACCCAAACCGGACAAATTGCCTCCAAACTGGACTCCTTCTCTGAGAAAACTCTATACTCCAACCTGACACTCCTCCACCAGCTGCAAGACACTACTTGGAAAAACACAAGGAATTACTCACCTGATGGACACTCACCTCCTCCCTCTGGTCTGCCTCCTCCAAGTTCCTTGTGTGTGTGTGTGTGTGTGTGCGTGCGTGCGTGAGTGAGTGAGTGAGTGTGACCCCCCCAAAAAAAGTCATCATTAATCTTTTCTTTTCCTTTCCTTACAGGAACCCTGACTTTCTTTACCACAGCACTGTAAATAAACTCACTTAACTGATTACCTGTGTCTGTGATCCTTCTCAGCCTTGATCTGAATTTCAGTAAAATTTCAGTAATCACTTACAACGTGAAATTAAAATTAAAAAAAATGTTAAAATAAGGGGACCAACCAGCAGGACAGTGGTGAGATATGCTGTAGGAGTGACAGATAGCTTCAAGGTGGAGGTGGGGGTGCATCAAGGATAGACTCTGAGCTCCTTCTTGTTTGCTCTGGTGATGGACAGACTAACAGACGAGGTCAGGCAGGAATCTCCGTGGACTATGATGTTTGCAGGTGACATTGTGATCTGTGGTGAGAACAAGAAACAGGTGGAAGATAACTTTGGAGAGGTGGAGGTATACACTTGAAAGAAGAGGAATGAAAGTCAGCCGTAGTAAGACAGAGTACATGTGTGTGAATGAGAGGGAGGAGGTGGAACAGTGAGACTACAAGGAGCAGAGGTCACAAAGGCGCAGGACTTCAAGTACTTGGGGTCCACTGTCCAGGAAAATGGGGAATGTGGTAAAGAGGTGAAGAAGAGAGTCCAGGCAGGATGGAGCGAATTGAGAGAAAAAAAAGTTTCAGGAGTGATGTGTGACAAAAAGGTGTCAGCAAAGGTCAAAGGAAATAAAAAAAAATACAAGACAGTGGTGAGACCAGCTATGTTGTATGGTCTAGAGACATGGACAAAAACACAGGAGATGGAAACATGGACAAAAAGACAGGAGAAAGAACTGGAAGTGGCAGAAAATAAGATACTGAGGTTCTCCTTAGGAGTGACAAGGATGGATAAGATCAGGAATGAGATCATCAGAGGTACAGCACATGTTGAACAACTGGGAGATAAAGTTAGGGAGGACACACTGAGATAATTTGGACATGTCCAGAGGAGGAACAGTGGGTATATTGGTGGAAGGATGTTATAAATGCAGCTGTCAGGGAAAAAAAAAGACAAAGAGGGAGACCAAAGAGGAGATATGTGGATGCAGTTAGTCCACCCCAAAAAATAAAAACAGCAACAAAAAATAAACAGTAATATAAAAGTGTGTTTACCACAAAACACCTCATTCCTCTGGCTTGAATTTTTAAAAAAAAAAGACATTCCCTTTGGGATGTAACAGGTACAGTACTGTGCAATTCTAAGCTTTGTACGTTTAGTGTAAAAACAACGACAAAAATTGCAATGTACACCACTAGGCTACAAGTTACGGTGGAAGGTGGCTAGCTGATAGCTTAATGTTAAGCATTATGCTAAACATGACAGAAAATATACAATAATATCCAAACTAATCAGTATATAATGTCATATAATGCAACTTACGGCGTTCCTGCCTTACAATTGAGAGTGGATGGCATCTGATAACGTTTTTTTAAGCTGCTTTATGACCGTAGATCTTTGTTTTCGAAGTGAAACGTTAGACAGGAAGTACATACCCGGAAGTAATACCCGAAACCGGAAGTAGAATTTATCGACAATATTTTTTAATTTAAACTTCTATAAAGCATTAATAGTTTGTCTAAACAACTTACAATCATTTTTAATAACACCAAAATAGTTTTTTTAGCGAATGTGATGTCCAAATATAAACGCTGTTTTTTTTATGGTTCAAAAACTTGAAGCCTCTGACAACACAATACTGTCAATCACACTGTAGCTGCCTAAAAACTACGGAACGGATTTCTTGAATCCGGTTTTTTTTTTCCAGTAACTACTGTAATGAATTTTATACAAAAAAAATCATTGGAATATGGCATGTTGTAATCTAAAATTAAGAATGAGTTATATTTACTATATTTTATTGAAGTATTAGTTATGTAATAGGTTAACTTTAGCTATTATTTATTATCAGTGGTGGAGAAAGTTCAAACATTGACTGTAGCCTACTTAAGTGTTAAGTGAAAGATCAAATAAACAGTCAAAAAATATAATCTAGTAAAATGTAGAAGTACCATATTAATGTTTTTACTTAAGTAAAAGTAAATAAGTACTTGCTTTAAAAAATACTTAAAATATTAAAGTAAAAAGTACTTACTGAATGTTGCACATAATACATGTTTTTATTGAGTTTACTCTGTTATATAATTTTACACTTGAACTTGTGATTATGTGTGTCAGAATTTCAGGGATGACATGCAGAGTTAAATGTCATTAAGCAGAATAAGACTAATAAGGAATGATTATACCTTTGAAAGTTTTTTTAACACAACACAAAGTAAAACCAATGTGTCATTTTAACTGCAGTAAAAACATTTCAGTAAAAGTTGCCTGTTTGAAAAGAGGAGCATTAGACAGATAGCAAATTAATAGATCACTTCAGCTCCAGTTTGTTATCAACTTTAGTTAAAATAAGGTCTCGTCAACCTTGTAATGGGTCAAAGGTGAACAACATGTTAACTTCTTGATACCATTTTAGAAAACTTGGACCTGAGTGTCAGCCGTTTGGAGACATCTCTTGTCTCCTTTTATATTTTTAAGATTTATTATATGCCATACCTTAATTTCACAATTTTAAAAGAGTGTGTATTTACCTGGTTCACTACAGTTTAACTAGGAAAAATTACAACAATGATTCAAATACAGCCATAATATGACAAGAGCATAGTAAAACCCTGCATGTCGTCTTCAGTAATTATGCTTAAATGTTCATATTGTGTAAACTGAAATCATAATAATGTTACCTAAAAATAAGAGAGTTACAGCTGTGTATTTAACCAGTTCATTTAAACTATGTTAAAGCACTTGCAAGAAGAAAAACTATATAAATACTGCTTATTTTTGTACCATTTATTAAGGTATCAGCCTGTAGCTGTTTTTGGGCTTTCAAACAAAAGCACCAAACACCTGTTTGTGTCTTGGTGTGAAAGAAATAAACTGTTCGCACACTGACTTTAGTTAAACTGTCCAATTTGTCCTGATGGATGTGACACACTGCAATATGGTTCAGTCTCTACTGTGTCATAGTTGAGCGTAACCAAGTCTTTAATCGTCTAAGAGCACTAAAAGTTCTCTCTGCTTCAGAGGACGAGACTGGTACCACAAGGAGTGACCTCACCAAAGTTTCAATTCTAGTGAATAAGCCTCACACCTTTGTTGGCAAACTTTTAAGAATGTTTGTAGCCTCCCCTCCCCCCCCACACAGGAACTATGTAATTATGTTTGAACATCAGGCGGGCATTAATTTCTGGGTAGTCATGAACCACTGGGTCAACATTTCCTCAGTCCTCAGGGGGGTTTACATAAAACACGCAGCAATGTTACTAAAAAATTTAAACGAATAAAGAAAATTAATTATTGATGTAAGATATGTATACTGAAATGATGTCATTTTATTGGGGGGGTTGTATTGACTGGATCAAATTATTATTTTTTTTGGGGGGGTATACCATCCCCTAACCTTGTATAAATTACGTGGGTGGATATAATGGATCAAAAGTAACTTTTCACAATCAATACATATCTAGTACAGTACATTAATTAAACATTTAACTAATAGTTTTAGTATTTTGTTAACGGTTTAGATTCAAGATTTAATTTATATATATATATATTGTTTTGTTTCTAAACTTAAACACAGAGTCAACATCTTTAACATCATTTCCCAAAACATTCTACCATTCCACTCCCTGTATTGAAATAAACCTCAAACTAGTCCTATACCTTGTGACTTTGTAAAAAAAATTCAGTTCACTTTAGTCTGTTGCAGTTACGTCTCTACTCAGAGCCGTTAGTGCAGCAGTCACTCATTTCGAGTAGTTAACAATTCAGAAATTGTTTAGTCATGCCTTTTACAAAAATAACAAACTGATTAGTAATAATAACTTGACTTGTTACGTAAAGGAAAAGTTGGGTTTACAGTGTATACGGAATACTTGTACAAAAACGCTTGGATTTCGCTTCATTCTAATAATCAATAATGTGTGTCTCGACAGACTCCTCACGACACTACCATTGTGGCCATCGACCCGTCAGGATCAGAGGAACTGATCAACGTACACTGCTCGGAAGCGCAAAGTGTCGGAGACTTGATGATGAAGTACGGACTACGTTGCTCATCCGTGGCGAACTCGACGGTCACGATAGCGGCAAATGCACCGTGCCTAGCTCTGCGCGAGCACAGAATGAGTCTGGTTACGATCAAAATCATACCGTGTCAGGAGATGTGGTTGACTCAGGACGGTAACAACACTAAACGTAGACTAACGGCTCAGGTGGAAGACGAAGAAATACGGGGGTATTATCACAACATGAACTGGCTAAAAATAAATACCGTAAACAACGACACGCAACGTAGGGCTAATCAAGAGCCCGCTGTGATATTTTACTACCATAACAAACTACAGCGGCTAGATGAGACGTTACATAACGACGGTCGTTTCCGCGTACAAGATCTTGCTAGAGCAGATGAAAACGCTCGCCTCTCAACCGATCAAACCGAACGAGAGTTTATAGCCCACAAACCTGTAATGGAAATAGAAGACAGCGAAATGTTGATAGTCGGATCGTCTCGCGAAGACAACGCGGTCGGTGTTGAGGAGGAGTTGTTCACGGGAGAAAAAGGTGACCATGTGTTCGGGTGCGTAATTTGTTACGACGACGCTACGCACTATTTAGACTGTGGACATTTGTACTGTCAGAGTTGCGTTCGTGAGCTAAAGAGCAATGCTATAACATCTTGCTCCGTGTGTAGACTGCCAAGTGACGATTACAAATATATATTTGTCACAAACCTAGAGAAGGAGGTCTTCTTAGATCGTGTAGATATCGTTGTCATGACTTGTCACATATGTAATAGAATTAAGCGTTGGATGACAGATTGTTCACATTTGTCGTGCGCCTGCTATACCAGAAGATGTCCAGTATGTAAAAAAGGACCGATACGCGAATGGACCAAATTACATCTGCGTATATAAAAGACGTAACCGTCACGGTACATTGTGGAGTCCACAGTTTTGTAGAACTGTTTTTATGTACGCACAGTTCTTTTGCGTATGTAAGTTATGAGTGGAAACCTTTGTACGACGTCCAGATAAAGGTGTGGTGGGCTAATGCTCTTGCGTGCGCACACAATATGTTTATGTATGTACCAATACAGTTGAACCGTTTTTTTGTTGTTGTTTGTTGTTGTACGGGCTACTACGCAAACCCTTACTCTGTGTGAATAATGTACTTTTTGCTCTTTTGCATGGACCAATAAACGTATACATTTTGAACAACAACCGTATGTGCGCAAAGTGTATAAATCGATGTGACCATCAAGTGAGGACTTGTGTATGTCTGTTATAGGTAGAAACATTTATATGTACAGATAAGCTAATACTGTTGCACAGTATGTTTTATGTACGTACCAATGCTGTTGAACCGTTGTTGTGTGTTACACCTATAGCGTGTATGCAAACACTTATTCTGTGTGATTAATGTACTTTTTGATCTTTTTGCATGGACCAATAAACATTTGAAAAACTGTATGTGCGCAAAGTATATATATATATATATAAAAAACGATGTGAACATCAAGTGAGGACAAAGACCTGTTCTGTTCGAAATTCTGTAACACGTTATCAGGTTTGTTGATGTAGAAACGCTTCAGCGGTATTTGTGGTACTGAAGCAGTTTGTCTTTCGTTACTAATATGATGTGGTAATAGTATAATCGATGTCTACATCAGTTGCCCATAATGACCATGTCATGTGCTTGCGGAACACACAGCGCACTTTGCGCAAATTCCACAGTGTACTACTCTCCAACAACAACCCGAGTTCTATGCGGGTTGTATCTTTTGTAATCTCGGAACGAGACACACGTGTTCACTTGCCAGCATGCTCATCTCTCACATCCTCGATGCGAGTATATTTTACGCAAACAACATCACGTACATAATACAGGGTTTTGTCGGATCGACGATAGAACATAATGAGGCAACGATGAAAATGTGTACGTATAAAGTTTATTGACAACATTCACAGATGTAGCGATACAATTAAATATGACAATCATGCAGAGTGGTCCGTAAAATCTGATCTAGACAAAAAAACAATATCAAGAGCTAAAATACAGTCACACGTGTCTACTGACTGTTGTTTCGCCTTTGGAAAATCGTAGCTCTCGCATTCACTCACATAATTTTGAGTTTGCAATGTTCGCAATACAATGCAGAAAGGTGATACAGTGATTCACGCATGTCTTTAGTGGGGTAGTTCAGCGTGCACGCTATACAATCACGCGTCAACTCTTGTGAAATCGTGATAACGTCCTGTACGTCAAACTCCTCGCGAAAATAACACAAGAGGCCTTTCATACACTCCTGTACAGAGTCCGATTTATCGAGCTCGCATTCCTGTACGGTCGCGTATAGACACGAAGCAGCGACGCACTTCCAGCGCGCGTACTCGAGAAACAAGGGTTCCAATATAGTCTTTATAATGTACGAAAGAGCCAACTTTTGCGTACGGGATTCTAGACTTTTGCGATCGTCCTCCGGTAGCGTAGTTTCAGAAAGTGTGGCTCGAATGAGATAACAACAGAGCGCCTTTGTCAAGTTATCCAGATCGGACGTGAACACGTTACCGTTTAACGTTGTTACGATATCCAGCTCGGTCAGGTCCAGTTCGCATTTGGTTGGCGGGAGGCCCCACGATAGTTGCATGGCTATCATATCGTCACCCTTGCGATACGGCGTTTGGGGCGTCCGCGTATTCTTGACTATATCGCTGGCGTACACGAACATATTTGCGCTGTGCATTTTCAACGTTAGCATATAACAAACTGTACCTATCGCCCTCATACGACTCAACAAGTCCACGGAGGTATCTTCAACGCAGGATACATATCTGTCCATCAGGTTCGCGGCGACAGCGGTGAGGAAGATGAAATTTTTATCGTTCAACACGTGAGAAAACCAAGTAATCGTACCTAATCTATATGCGTGGTACGTGCGTTTGTTGTCATTGGACAACCCCTTGAGATAAGAGACTCCTTTTAGAATAGGTTCTTGTGCAATTTCAGACTTCAGGTTCACGATCGCTATCTCCTTTAGCTGTTGCACTGTAATCGCACGACAACCGAACTCCAGGTTGTGAGCGCCGTCGGGTTCCTCGCTATGTTTGCTATTCATATTTACGCAGTCTCGCGGTCGAGTCCGGTTGCTTCTGTTAGAGAAACCCTTGTGAATTCAGCTACTACTACTACTACTACTACTAATATTTCTGTGAGAATTTAAAGCGTTCCGTTAAACACAAAACCGTATACGTGTAATCGACCTACGAGGGTCGGTCGGATAACCTAAAAGCAACTCGAGTATACGCTATGGTCAGTTGAACATACACCTTTTACACTCTGGGTTAACATACGATGGGAAACGATTATGTCTTCACACTCATTGTACAAGCGAACAACAACAACGTGCGGTTTTTTTTCCACAGGGGTCGGTCAGATAACCCCTAAAAGCAACTCGAGTATACGGCTAGGGACAGTTGAACATACACCTTTTACACTCTGGATTAACAGTTGAACATACACCTTTTACACTCTGGGTTAACATACTACGGGAAACCACTATGTTTTTACACTCATTGTACAAGTGAACAACAACCGTGCGTTTTTTTTTCCCCCTTCGGTATTACAACAATGGCTTCTGTTTGATCTGTAATCGTTGTTGACGTAGCTATACTTTCAGTCCGTGATGAAGTTTTAATAAAAAAAAATAAACATAGCACAGGTCGCTCACAGTTCGTAAGGAAACGCCAATAGAAAATCCCGAACCGCACGTGTGACTGGCAGCTCTGAGATGTTTTTCTTTTCGTTGCACAGCCCCATAATACGTCTCCTGCACAGCTCCTGCAGTGAGGGCTCCCGTTTCCTGTACGGAACTCTCAGGCTCCTCTTCGGTGAATCGATGTAATGTTCCAAAAGGGAAAAGATGGTGCGGAAAGAACGTTCGTGGCCCGCCAGTGAGAACCTTTGCTGCTTGTAGTCGATACGCACGCTGTTCGGCCCACCTTTGGAGCGATAAGACAACGTGAAGAAGACGTCTTTCTGTTGACTGTCTCGAATGAGGAAGCTCCCTATCGGCGCGTCCTTTAACATGCGGTGGGCATCCTCCGCTCCCAGAGCCCCCCAATAGAAGCCGCTGCGCTCAAGCCGGTCGGTCGTTTCTGTTACGATGTCACAGTCTTCCTTAGATTTGAAAGGTGGCAAGTGGGTCAGATGCACGGAACGAGCAGATGTCATTGTTATGTGAGGTTTGTCGCTACGCGTTTTTTTTTCTTCTTCTTCTTCTTTTTCTTCTTCTATTTCTACTCTACGGTTTTATAATCTATGGTCTAGACCGTTAATTGTACGTTTTCCCCCCACTCCCCTGAGGTTGGTAACAGCGACTCTGTCGGAGAGTGAAAAGTGTGAAAAGTCTGAACAGTTAGATGTCGGGGAGGGGTATACAATGTAACAACCTTTCGACTAAACCTCGTTATCAAACCAATTCTAAACGTTCACAGGTGTGGAATGGGAAGGGGGGGGTCGTCTCCGTGTAGAGTCTCATTTTCTTTACTGGATACGCTGCCTCATAACTGGACCCGTACTCGGGCTCATCGGAGAACTCTTCGTATCGGGAGGGATAGGATGTACTGACGCGGATGTTCTTGAGCAACGTTTCGTTTACTGGCAACAGAGTGATACCACATTTCTTTGTTATGTATTCCATGACAGCGTCCGCGGTGTCAAAAACTTCGCGGGTCCTCTTCTTGTTTGTTACGGTAATACCGGACGGCGAGAACCCCACGTACACCTTGTCCGCATCAAGTCTAGTCAACACGTAAAACAGGTGTCCGTCAGGTACATACTTGGCTATTCGTACCACACCTCCGTAGGTGCGATCCTGTACCTTGGATCGTTTTCTAATGCGCTTCAGGAGCATCCAGTACGCGCTAGAGTTGTCCGTACCCCACAACAACGTGTCCAGTCTCAATCTTAGATCGTCCACGTTCCAAACGACCTTCTGGAACGAACCGCTCGTTCGAAACCAGTCGCGAGGGATCGGTTCGAAGTCGGCCTTGGAGAAAAACCGTCCGCATGGGACGCTCTTCTTCACCACCTCGAGCGCGTCAGTTAGAAGCGACCATCTGCTTCGATACGGGGTGATAAACTCTTTCGACAGGACGAACTTGTCACGGTTGTCGTATTGCTTTAGTTGGACGGTGAACCTATTTTGACCGTCCTCGGTTCGCACGTGACCGCCGCACACCGTTCCATCGGGATCCTCGGGCCAAGGCTCGTGCACGACCACGGATCCGACGGGCGCGTCCGCGAAGATCCTGTCGATCGCGTCGGGTAACACGCTACCCCACCATTCACGGCCCATGTTCTCCACGAACGAAGGCCATAGGTCGGCCAACGGACACCACCGGTCGAATCGCGAGTCGTAGAGAGATTTCTTAATGTTTTTGTCGGGTGACACGGTCTCTTCGTCAGAGTTTTTGTCGGATGACACAGTCTCTTTGTTGGAGGACTCGTCCTCGGTTTCTGTGTCATAATAAGAGGTCTCTTCGTCGGAAGACTCGTCCAAGGAGTCACACTCTGTATTTTCCTTAAAGTTAAGTTCTGTGTCGCAGGCTGTCTTGAAGACGGTTTCATCCACTGGCAACAGTGTGATACCTAGCTCGTTGGTTATATATTCAATGACAGCGTCTGCAGTATCAAAACATAGGAAACTTGTCGTTTGTGCAGTAGTCGCTTGTACAGTAAACCCAACTGCAGAAAAATACACATGCACTCCCGCTTTACCTAGCTGTAACACGTAACACAAGTGTCCGTCAGGTGTAGACCTGGAAATTCGAAAGACGATCCCGTAGTCGCGATCTTGTACCTCGGGTTGTTTTCGGATGTGCTCTCTGAAGATATCCCACGTGGTACACATTTTAATCAAACCCCAAAACAAGTTGTCACGATCCAGTATCCGTTTTAGATCGCCCACTTTCCGTACGACCGCCTCGAACGAACCGCTCGCTCGAAACCAGTCGCGAGGGATCGGTTCGAAGTCGGCCTTGGAGAGAAACCGGCCACCGGGAACGCTCTTCTTTACCACCTCGAGCGCGTCCATTAGAAACAACCATCTTCTTCGAAACGGGGTGGTAAACTCTTTCGATAGGACGAACTCATCAACGTTGGTGCCCGTTCCATAAATTTGCGTTAGTCGGACGGTGAACCTTTCTCGTCCGTCTTTAGTTTGCACGTGACCGGCGCACACCGTCCCGTGGGTATCCTCGGGCCAAGGGTCGTGCACGACCACGGATCCGACGGGCGCCTTCGCTAAGATTCTCTCTATCGCATCGGGTAACACGTTACCCCACCATCTCTGACCCATGGTCTCTACGAACGAAGGCCACTGATCAGACAACGGACACCACGGGTTGAGTGGAGAGTCGTAGAAAGTCAAGGACTGGTCTTCGCCTGTGTTTGTAGGATCCATCGTACTGTTTCTCTTCTGGTGTGTACAATGAGGTTTTTTTTTGTAAGACCTATTACCATGTGTTATTTCCCCTGTTATATACAGATGGGTTTATACCTGGGTCGGTCGGAAAGGCGAAGGTCGGGGGTTCGCGAGCTACGATCTATAGGCCTATCTGGCTAAACAAATCACATAACCCTGACAGGATCTAGAAACACACAAAAAGTTGCGAGTACGTAAAATGTACATAGGAAGAGTGCGCAATCTATAGGCGGTTCATGTTGAAAAAAACAACAACAGAAAACACGAGTCCATGTCAAAGACGATGGTCGGTCGGTCGGATGTAATGCAACGTTAGACAGAGAGGCCGCGGTGCGGAAAACGTAATGTAATGTTAAGTTAAGCGGAGAGAGACGATGGTCGGTCGGGAGGACTGTTAGACAGAGAGACCGCGTTGCGGAGAACGTAATGTAATGTTAAGTTAAACTGAGAGAGACGATGGTCGGTCGGTCGTAATGCAACGTTAGACAGAGAGACGGAGTTGCGGAGAACGTAATGTAATGTTAAGTTAAACTGAGAGAGACGATGGTCGGTCGGTCGTAATGCAACGTTAGACAGAGAGACGGAGTTGCGGAGAACGTAATGTAATGTTAAGTTAAACAGAGAGAGACGATGGTCGGTCGGACGTAATGCAACGTTAGACAGAGAGACGGAGTTGCGGAGAACGTAATGTAATGTTAAGTTAAACAGAGAGACGATGGTCGGTCGGTCGTAATGCAACGTTAGACAGAGAGACGGAGTTGCGGAGAACGTAATGTAATGTTAAGTTAAACAGAGAGAGACGATGGTCGGTCGGTCGTAATGCAACGTTAGACAGAGAGACGGAGTTGCGGAGAACGTAATGTAATGTTAAGTTAAACAGAGAGACGATGGTCGGTCGGGAGGACTGTTAGACAGAGAGACCGCGTTGCGGAGAACGTAATGTAATGTTAAGTTAAACTGAGAGAGACGATGGTCGGTCGGTCGTAATGCAACGTTAGACAGAGAGACGGAGTTGCGGAGAACGTAATGTAATGTTAAGTTAAACAGAGAGACGATGGTCGGTCGGGAGGACTGTTAGACAGAGAGACCGCGTTGCGGAGAACGTAATGTAATGTTAAGTTAAACTGAGAGAGACGATGGTCGGTCGGTCGTAATGCAACGTTAGACAGAGAGACGGAGTTGCGGAGAACGTAATGTAATGTTAAGTTAAACAGAGAGACGATGGTCGGTCGGGAGGACTGTTAGACAGAGAGACCGCGTTGCGGAGAACGTAATGTAATGTTAAGTTAAACTGAGAGAGACGATGGTCGGTCGGTCGTAATGCAACGTTAGACAGAGAGACGGAGTTGCGGAGAACGTAATGTAATGTTAAGTTAAACAGAGAGAGACGATGGTCGGTCGGTCGAGTAATGCAACGTTAGACAGAGAGACGGAGTTGCGGAGAACGTAATGTAATGTTAAGTTAAACAGAGAGACGATGGTCGGTCGGACGTAATGCAACGTTAGACAGAGAGACGGAGTTGCGGAGAACGTAATGTAATGTTAAGTTAAACAGAGAGAGACGATGGTCGGTCGGACGTAATGCAACGTTAGACAGAGAGACGGAGTTGCGGAGAACGTAATGTAATGTTAAGTTAAACAGAGAGACGATGGTCGGTCGGGAGGACTGTTAGACAGAGAGACCGCGTTGCGGAGAACGTAATGTAATGTTAAGTTAAACTGAGAGAGACGATGGTCGGTCGGTCGTAATGCAACGTTAGACAGAGAGACGGAGTTGCGGAGAACGTAATGTAATGTTAAGTTAAACAGAGAGACGATGGTCGGTCGGGAGGACTGTTAGACAGAGAGACCGCGTTGCGGAGAACGTAATGTAATGTTAAGTTAAACTGAGAGAGACGATGGTCGGTCGGTCGTAATGCAACGTTAGACAGAGAGACGGAGTTGCGGAGAACGTAATGTAATGTTAAGTTAAACAGAGAGACGATGGTCGGTCGGGAGGACTGTTAGACAGAGAGACCGCGTTGCGGAGAACGTAATGTAATGTTAAGTTAAACTGAGAGAGACGATGGTCGGTCGGTCGTAATGCAACGTTAGACAGAGAGACGGAGTTGCGGAGAACGTAATGTAATGTTAAGTTAAACAGAGAGAGACGATGGTCGGTCGGACGTAATGCAACGTTAGACAGAGAGACGGAGTTGCGGAGAACGTAATGTAATGTTAAGTTAAACTGAGAGAGACGATGGTCGGTCGGTCGTAATGCAACGTTAGACAGAGAGACGGAGTTGCGGAGAACGTAATGTAATGTTAAGTTAAACAGAGAGAGACGATGGTCGGTCGGACGTAATGCAACGTTAGACAGAGAGACGGAGTTGCGGAGAACGTAATGTAATGTTAAGTTAAACAGAGAGACGATGGTCGGTCGGGAGGACTGTTAGACAGAGAGACCGCGTTGCGGAGAACGTAATGTAATGTTAAGTTAAACTGAGAGAGACGATGGTCGGTCGGTCGTAATGCAACGTTAGACAGAGAGACGGAGTTGCGGAGAACGTAATGTAATGTTAAGTTAAACAGAGAGACGATGGTCGGTCGGGAGGACTGTTAGACAGAGAGACCGCGTTGCGGAGAACGTAATGTAATGTTAAGTTAAACTGAGAGAGACGATGGTCGGTCGGTCGTAATGCAACGTTAGACAGAGAGACGGAGTTGCGGAGAACGTAATGTAATGTTAAGTTAAACAGAGAGACGATGGTCGGTCGGGAGGACTGTTAGACAGAGAGACCGCGTTGCGGAGAACGTAATGTAATGTTAAGTTAAACTGAGAGAGACGATGGTCGGTCGGTCGTAATGCAACGTTAGACAGAGAGACGGAGTTGCGGAGAACGTAATGTAATGTTAAGTTAAACAGAGAGAGACGATGGTCGGTCGGACGTAATGCAACGTTAGACAGAGAGACGGAGTTGCGGAGAACGTAATGTAATGTTAAGTTAAACTGAGAGAGACGATGGTCGGTCGGTCGTAATGCAACGTTAGACAGAGAGACGGAGTTGCGGAGAACGTAATGTAATGTTAAGTTAAACAGAGAGAGACGATGGTCGGTCGGACGTAATGCAACGTTAGACAGAGAGACGGAGTTGCGGAGAACGTAATGTAATGTTAAGTTAAACAGAGAGACGATGGTCGGTCGGGAGGACTGTTAGACAGAGAGACCGCGTTGCGGAGAACGTAATGTAATGTTAAGTTAAACTGAGAGAGACGATGGTCGGTCGGTCGTAATGCAACGTTAGACAGAGAGACGGAGTTGCGGAGAACGTAATGTAATGTTAAGTTAAACAGAGAGACGATGGTCGGTCGGGAGGACTGTTAGACAGAGAGACCGCGTTGCGGAGAACGTAATGTAATGTTAAGTTAAACTGAGAGAGACGATGGTCGGTCGGTCGTAATGCAACGTTAGACAGAGAGACGGAGTTGCGGAGAACGTAATGTAATGTTAAGTTAAACAGAGAGACGATGGTCGGTCGGGAGGACTGTTAGACAGAGAGACCGCGTTGCGGAGAACGTAATGTAATGTTAAGTTAAACTGAGAGAGACGATGGTCGGTCGGTCGTAATGCAACGTTAGACAGAGAGACGGAGTTGCGGAGAACGTAATGTAATGTTAAGTTAAACAGAGAGAGACGATGGTCGGTCGGACGTAATGCAACGTTAGACAGAGAGACGGAGTTGCGGAGAACGTAATGTAATGTTAAGTTAAACAGAGAGACGATGGTCGGTCGGTCGTAATGCAACGTTAGACAGAGAGACGGAGTTGCGGAGAACGTAATGTAATGTTAAGTTAAACAGAGAGAGACGATGGTCGGTCGGACGTAATGCAACGTTAGACAGAGAGACGGAGTTGCGGAGAACGTAATGTAATGTTAAGTTAAACTGAGAGAGACGATGGTCGGTCGGTCGTAATGCAACGTTAGACAGAGAGACGGAGTTGCGGAGAACGTAATGTAATGTTAAGTTAAACAGAGAGAGACGATGGTCGGTCGGACGTAATGCAACGTTAGACAGAGAGACGGAGTTGCGGAGAACGTAATGTAATGTTAAGTTAAACAGAGAGACGATGGTCGGTCGGGAGGACTGTTAGACAGAGAGACCGCGTTGCGGAGAACGTAATGTAATGTTAAGTTAAACTGAGAGAGACGATGGTCGGTCGGTCGTAATGCAACGTTAGACAGAGAGACGGAGTTGCGGAGAACGTAATGTAATGTTAAGTTAAACAGAGAGACGATGGTCGGTCGGGAGGACTGTTAGACAGAGAGACCGCGTTGCGGAGAACGTAATGTAATGTTAAGTTAAACTGAGAGAGACGATGGTCGGTCGGTCGTAATGCAACGTTAGACAGAGAGACGGAGTTGCGGAGAACGTAATGTAATGTTAAGTTAAACAGAGAGACGATGGTCGGTCGGGAGGACTGTTAGACAGAGAGACCGCGTTGCGGAGAACGTAATGTAATGTTAAGTTAAACTGAGAGAGACGATGGTCGGTCGGTCGTAATGCAACGTTAGACAGAGAGACGGAGTTGCGGAGAACGTAATGTAATGTTAAGTTAAACAGAGAGAGACGATGGTCGGTCGGACGTAATGCAACGTTAGACAGAGAGACGGAGTTGCGGAGAACGTAATGTAATGTTAAGTTAAACAGAGAGACGATGGTCGGTCGGTCGTAATGCAACGTTAGACAGAGAGACGGAGTTGCGGAGAACGTAATGTAATGTTAAGTTAAACAGAGAGAGACGATGGTCGGTCGGACGTAATGCAACGTTAGACAGAGAGACGGAGTTGCGGAGAACGTAATGTAATGTTAAGTTAAACAGAGAGACGATGGTCGGTCGGGAGGACTGTTAGACAGAGAGACCGCGTTGCGGAGAACGTAATGTAATGTTAAGTTAAACTGAGAGAGACGATGGTCGGTCGGTCGTAATGCAACGTTAGACAGAGAGACGGAGTTGCGGAGAACGTAATGTAATGTTAAGTTAAACAGAGAGACGATGGTCGGTCGGGAGGACTGTTAGACAGAGAGACCGCGTTGCGGAGAACGTAATGTAATGTTAAGTTAAACTGAGAGAGACGATGGTCGGTCGGTCGTAATGCAACGTTAGACAGAGAGACGGAGTTGCGGAGAACGTAATGTAATGTTAAGTTAAACTGAGAGAGACGATGGTCGGTCGGTCGTAATGCAACGTTAGACAGAGAGACGGAGTTGCGGAGAACGTAATGTAATGTTAAGTTAAACAGAGAGACGATGGTCGGTCGGTCGTAATGCAACGTTAGACAGAGAGACGGAGTTGCGGAGAACGTAATGTAATGTTAAGTTAAACAGAGAGAGACGATGGTCGGTCGGACGTAATGCAACGTTAGACAGAGAGACGGAGTTGCGGAGAACGTAATGTAATGTTAAGTTAAACAGAGAGACGATGGTCGGTCGGGAGGACTGTTAGACAGAGAGACCGCGTTGCGGAGAACGTAATGTAATGTTAAGTTAAACTGAGAGAGACGATGGTCGGTCGGTCGTAATGCAACGTTAGACAGAGAGACGGAGTTGCGGAGAACGTAATGTAATGTTAAGTTAAACAGAGAGACGATGGTCGGTCGGGAGGACTGTTAGACAGAGAGACCGCGTTGCGGAGAACGTAATGTAATGTTAAGTTAAACTGAGAGAGACGATGGTCGGTCGGTCGTAATGCAACGTTAGACAGAGAGACGGAGTTGCGGAGAACGTAATGTAATGTTAAGTTAAACAGAGAGACGATGGTCGGTCGGGAGGACTGTTAGACAGAGAGACCGCGTTGCGGAGAACGTAATGTAATGTTAAGTTAAACTGAGAGAGACGATGGTCGGTCGGTCGTAATGCAACGTTAGACAGAGAGACGGAGTTGCGGAGAACGTAATGTAATGTTAAGTTAAACAGAGAGAGACGATGGTCGGTCGGACGTAATGCAACGTTAGACAGAGAGACGGAGTTGCGGAGAACGTAATGTAATGTTAAGTTAAACAGAGAGACGATGGTCGGTCGGGAGGACTGTTAGACAGAGAGACCGCGTTGCGGAGAACGTAATGTAATGTTAAGTTAAACTGAGAGAGACGATGGTCGGTCGGTCGTAATGCAACGTTAGACAGAGAGACGGAGTTGCGGAGAACGTAATGTAATGTTAAGTTAAACAGAGAGACGATGGTCGGTCGGGAGGACTGTTAGACAGAGAGACCGCGTTGCGGAGAACGTAATGTAATGTTAAGTTAAACTGAGAGAGACGATGGTCGGTCGGTCGTAATGCAACGTTAGACAGAGAGACGGAGTTGCGGAGAACGTAATGTAATGTTAAGTTAAACAGAGAGACGATGGTCGGTCGGGAGGACTGTTAGACAGAGAGACCGCGTTGCGGAGAACGTAATGTAATGTTAAGTTAAACTGAGAGAGACGATGGTCGGTCGGTCGTAATGCAACGTTAGACAGAGAGACGGAGTTGCGGAGAACGTAATGTAATGTTAAGTTAAACAGAGAGACGATGGTCGGTCGGGAGGACTGTTAGACAGAGAGACCGCGTTGCGGAGAACGTAATGTAATGTTAAGTTAAACTGAGAGAGACGATGGTCGGTCGGTCGTAATGCAACGTTAGACAGAGAGACGGAGTTGCGGAGAACGTAATGTAATGTTAAGTTAAACAGAGAGACGATGGTCGGTCGGGAGGACTGTTAGACAGAGAGACCGCGTTGCGGAGAACGTAATGTAATGTTAAGTTAAACTGAGAGAGACGATGGTCGGTCGGTCGTAATGCAACGTTAGACAGAGAGACGGAGTTGCGGAGAACGTAATGTAATGTTAAGTTAAACAGAGAGACGATGGTCGGTCGGGAGGACTGTTAGACAGAGAGACCGCGTTGCGGAGAACGTAATGTAATGTTAAGTTAAACTGAGAGAGACGATGGTCGGTCGGTCGTAATGCAACGTTAGACAGAGAGACGGAGTTGCGGAGAACGTAATGTAATGTTAAGTTAAACAGAGAGACGATGGTCGGTCGGACGTAATGCAACGTTAGACAGAGAGACGGAGTTGCGGAGAACGTAATGTAATGTTAAGTTAAACAGAGAGACGATGGTCGGTCGGGAGGACCGAGGTACGGAGAACGTAATGTAATGTTAAGTTAAACGGAGAGTGACGATGGTCGGTCGGACGTAATGCAATGTTAGACAGAGAGACCGAGTTGCGGAGAACGTAATGTTATGTTAAGTTAAACAGAGAGACGATGGTCGGTCGGGAGGACTGTTAGACAGAGAGACTGCGGTGCGGAGAACGTAATGTAATGTTAAGTTAAACGGAGAGAGACGATGGTCGGTCGGATGTAATGCAACGTTAGACAGAGAGACTGCGTTGCGGAGAACGTAATGTAATGTTAAGTTAAACAGAGAGACGATGGTCGGTCGGTCGGATGTAATGTAACTTTAGACAGAGAGACTGCGGTGCGGAGAACGTAATGTTAAGTTCAACAGAGAGACGATGGTCGGTCGGATGTAATGTAACGTTAGACAGAGAGACTGAGGTGCGGAGAACGTAATGTAATGTTAAGTTAAACAGAGAGACGATGGTCGGTCGGTCGGGAGGACCGAGGTGCGGAGAACGCAATGTAATGTTAAGTTAAACAGAGAGACGATGGTCGGTCGGGAGGACTGTTAGACAGAGAGACAGAGTTGCGGAGAACGTAATGTAATGTTAAGTTAAACAGAGAGACGATGGTCGGTCGGTCGTAATGCAACTTTAGACAGAGAGACCGAGTTGCGGAGAACGTAATGTTATATTAAGTTAAACAGAGAGACGATGGTCGGTCGGGAGGATTGTTAGACAGAGAGACTGCGGTGCGGAGAACGTAATGTAATGTTAAGTTAAACGGAGAGAGTCGATGGTCGGTCGGATGTAATGCAACGTTAGACAGAGAGACTGCGTTGCGGAGAACGTAATGTTAAGTTCAACAGAGAGACGATGGTCGGTCGGATGTAATGTAACGTTAGACAG